>JBCEWC010000024.1:85426-106182 GCA_038996855.1 Solanum aculeatissimum | reverse complement strand
TTCAAGCACATAAAATGAAAATACTAACATGATAAGGAGATTCGAAATGCCCAATGATGATGATTGATGAACAAAAACTAAATATTTTTTTTTTGAAGAAACTCACAAGTAAAAAATATATAAATATAAGGAATGAACAATATTATTATTTTTATCTAATTATAATTCTAATTGATAAAGGACTCAAAGAGTTTAAGTTTTATTTTTAAAATAAAAGAGAGTAGGTTGATTTTGAACAAATTAAAATGGATCTGTACATTTTTAATAAAGGGAAAAAAAAAAAAGAAAAACTGCAAATGGATTCGATCCCTGGACCTCCAGGAGACAAAAACACACCTTAACCACATAAGCTGCTGGCATTTATACTTTAATCTTTCATTTTTAATAATATAAATATATGTATATATATATATTAAAAAAATTCAACGCAGCCGTGTCACGTGACACCCCTTTCATGAACCTAGATCCGCCCCTGCTTCTTGATTTTGTTGTTGATATATGATCACTAAGACAAGGAGACATGACACTCACTACACTTTATACCTGACGTTTGGTACTCATAATGAATTTAAATAAATTCAAACTTACATTGCAAAGTATTATATTTAGGATAAATTGCTTCTCATAAAGAGGATTACTTATCTAATATGATTCTGAATCAAGATATTTGATTAAAAATAAAACTATATTTAAAAGTCGACTTTATTAATCCATAACTTTTAGCTACTTTATCTCCGGATCTAACTCACCTCTTTAATTTTGTTGTTGTTAGGGGACATGGCAATTTTTTAATAATTTTTTTAAAGATTTGCCAATTTGGTGAATCTATATATTTTTAAATTTTTAATAAATTGGAGATTTGGATTTGGTGAATGTCTTGGAGGTTGGTGTGTGGTTTTAATTTAAGGGTTATTTGCCCAAATGTCCCTATTTTGAGGTGGTGTTTATTTTTTATTTTTAAAATTTGTGGTTTTTAGATTTTTTTAAAAATATCTTAAGAATAAAAAAAGTGATAAAAAATATTATGACAACCCAAAAAAAGATGAATGTTCAACATAAGTTTATATTTTCGTATTATAGTATAAGACAAATTATATCTTATAAAATATAAAAATTTATGTTGCATAATTTCTACAAAACTTATGTTTATAGGGGCATAAGTTCTGTATAGAATCCATTAACTAATTAGTTCCTGCAAAATTTATGTCAAATAATTTAATTTCTACATAACTTATGCCGAATAAGGCAAAAATTTTCTAAATTTATTCGTCACGAATACATACAAATAACTCCATTAAAAGCTCCATTGACAATCATTTAAAAGTTTCAAAACTTTGAATTCACAAATTAAATTTAACATAATTATTACTTTCTTAGTCCTATTCTATGTGACATTCTTTTTTTTTTATCTGTTCCAAAAAAAAATCACCTTACTCTAATTCGAAATAATTTAACTTTAAAATTTTTCTTTTCTCAGGCACACCAATATCTAAAAATGATTTTAGATCACAAGTTTTAAAAGTCTTCATTTTTTTCTTAAATACCGTGTCAAGTAAACGAGTACCACATAAAATATAGGACGAAACAAGTATTTATTTGGATTAAGTATTATTGTAAATGATTTAGAGTATCCATATGAATTAATTTAATTTCAAGTCTTCAAATATAATACCACTATTAATTTAAAATGGGCAAAATCTAACTTTAAAGTGGACAATATCACTAGTGATTTAGGCTTACAAACGTAACACATCTTTAAAAACTCCATTTACAAATATAACCATCGAACCATCTAGATTTATGACGATTAAAAAAAAGTTCACTTATTAAATAGTAAAAATAGAAATGAGAGTCATTCTGCATGCAACATTTGATGATGGTGGAATAAATCTCAACGTTGAATTGACTATAGACAAATTTCATATCGCTGAAATGATACGTGAAATTTAGTTTGAATAGCAGCAAAAATATTAATTTTCTTAAAAATAAGCATAACAAAATATCTATTTTTAAAAAAATATTTTTAAAAATTTATTAATCAAATACAAAGTGAGATTTATTTTTCAAAAGTAACTAAAACAACAAATTAGTTGTCCACCCCTTGTTTTTGGATTTCCTAGTCATTGTCAATACTCAATGTGTTCACACAAAATCTAGGTTTATGTGGTTATATATTCTTAGATACTATTTACATTTATGTTCCACCAATTATGTCATTTACCATGTAGGGATTCTAGAAGTTCAAGATCGTGTGACGTAGTGATTAATAAAATAAATTAAAGTTTTTAAAATTTAATATTCAACAAAGTTTTTATATCATGTGTTGTTATTATTCGTCATGTATATGTTGGTTTTTATCTTATTTACACACTATCATGTAGTTCGTTATTAGTTATTTTTTCGATTTCCTTTTCTTTTCCTTTTTCCTTTTTCCTTTTTTTCATATCTAGTTTATTTTGCCTATAAATTTTTGAGACGAGAGTGTACATTCTACCTCCTCATACCCCACTTGTGAGATTTCACTGAATATGTTGTTATTATTGTTGAAAATTCAACAAAAATAAAAATATCAAATAAATTCACCGTCGTATGGCTGACCGACGATTATCTTTCATGTTGAAGTCTTTGTGTGTGTGGGGGGGGGGAGGGGGGGGGGGGTTTAAGGGGTTTTGATTGAATTAGTTGAAATGCATAAAATTGACAAACACCACATTTTAAAAAAAAAAGAGAAATTTTACCTTTTGCTAGAAAACTTTGAAATTTTATGTCAAATCGAGAAAGTGATTGATTCATAACATTTTTTTAATTCAGCATTCAATATTTACTTTAGAATTTGATTAAATTTAAATTGACGCATCATGAAGCTCATTTTTAAAGATAATGCTCCCAAACATTTTTTTTTTTCATTCTCATATGGTCAAATCTAAAACCTGTTAATTAAGACTTAAAGAAATTCTAAATTATTACCCCACAATTCATGTTTGATATATATAATTCAATGAGAACATAGAATTGATGTTGTTGCTATCATTCACATATTAGTATAAAAAACACAATTGGATAGACTTTAATCTATCTTTTTCTTGATATTTCACTTCATGTATTCTATTACCATGGGCTAACTTTTAAAACAATATTCCAAAAATTTCAAATCATCTAGAAAGATATAAAACAAGATAAATCAAGTGATCAATGATGTAATTATAGAATTCTTTTTATAATTAATAATAAAATAAATATTGTAATTTATGTTTGTATCAAAAGCTAAATTGCATTAATAATAAATAAAATATTCGATTATCTGAATTGAATTCAATCATTCCATCATAATTCATATGAATTATATTATCTTATCAAATTAAAGAGGGGGTGGGGGTGGGGATAAAATCTTGATAAGAACAATCCAATAGTTTTTTTGCTTTATACTTTCAAATTGAGGATTCTAGATTACTTCTTCCGTTTAAATTTAGTTGTCAATTTTTTTTAATTTTATTTGTCATTTTTGACAAATTAAAATAGGATCAATTTTTTCTATTATATCCTCAATTTATCATTATTGGGTTAATGTCAAAATATACTTCTACGTCCTATTTTAGTTGCATGATAAGGTTTGACACAACCCTTAAGAAAAAATTAATTACAAGTGTTGTTTGACTAATATAATTCCTTATAAACAATTTAATTTTTATCTATATATGTGTCTCTTTATTCTAGATTAAATAACGCCAAGGCCAAATTTGAAAAAAAAATTCAATTTTCTCTAATTATCTAAATTGATAACTATTTTGATTTTTTTTAGTATATCTGACAACTAAAATGGGGCGAGGGGAGTAGTGAGTAAATATGCTTGAGACTCTATCAATTTATAGGAATAAACTGGTAAACTTACTATATCAATAATTATTTTCTTAATAAGTGCGCGAAGTCAAAATTTTTAACAACTAAATCTGAACCGAAGGAATATTATGTTAATAAATATTATTAGGGGGGTGGGATTGGGTGGGGGTTGGGGGTGGGAGTGTGCATCTATCGGTTCGGTTCGGTTTTAGACATTATCGGTTCAGTTTATCATTTTTCAATTTTTAAATATGCTAAACCAATAACAATTCAATAAAATAATTTTTATCGATTTTCAATTTATCAGTTTTAAGTCCTTAACAGTTCGGTTTTCGATTTACCCGATAAGGATGATAATGAGAATTTACATTAATAAAAACAAATGGAGTACGAAAGAATAAAGATTAAAGACTAAATACTAAAGTGGGTAACTAATCATTTAAGTACGGTAAAGTACTACTATAGTGTCCTATTACTATTAAATTACTAATATTTAATATTTACGATTGAAGTAAAATAGTAAATTATTATAATCTTATTGAGTTATCAATTTACTTAATAACCCAATAATAAAAATTGATATCGAACCTAATAACCCAAACATTTTTATCACATAAGAAATACACTTGATTTGATAGAAGGGGTTCATAATTGAGTGCCCCAACTTTTAGGAAAAAATGAAAAAATGTCCTATTGCAATGACAACAAAGTGATAATCCAAGAAAGGGAATAATAATAATTCTTTTTTTTTTAAAAGGAATAAGGAAATAATAATATAAAATGTGAAAGTGACAACAAAAGAATCTTATTTTTTCACTTAAAAAAACATATAATTATAAAATACAGTAATAAAAAAATGGTCCAAGCCAAACATTCCATGTTATCTTATATTTATGCCAAAAAACAAATTAAAAAATGTATTATGAGATTAAGCCAATAATTAGTTCAAGTTAATACTAATTAAAATAAAATCTATTTGGCTTCAATAGCCACTTATATTTGTAGATAAATTTTATTTAGACGCTTGAATTAATGGTTATTTTAATTAAACATTTGAATATATGATAAAATATTTCTATCAGATATTTTTAGAGTTTTAGTTCATTTTTTTTATATGTGTAATCTCAAACGTCCATTAAGTAGTTAAGTTAATCACGTCAAGAAATCTCGATAGAAAATATTTTGATTGGAAAATTTTTCATTTTTCTCTTAGACAAAAAGGAGATATTGAGGTCTGGGTTAAGATCGATACCAACAGTAATCCAAATACTCAAATTGATATTAATACTTATCAAATAATTAAGAAAAGAGGTTTTTTTTTAATCTCATTTATTATGTGTTCATCATACATTCAATTATAATAAATCTTAATATAAGTATCTAAATGAATTTTACTGATAAATTTAAAATACAATATATATATATATAGGGAGAGATCTTGTGAGAGTTATGAAAAAATATTTCCTTTTTTTAAATCAATAATTGAATCATGTGCAATATTATGGAGATTTTAATATATAAATGGATGCTGCCATCACACTAATTTTAGTATTCCTTCTTAGCTTAAAATAAGAAAAATAAAATAACAATACTAATAATAAGTTGCGGTTTCCTCCGATCTGTTCTTAAGTTGGGTTAGGGGATCATCAGAGTAATTGCCTTCACGGATTCAAATGCGCTCACAAGGCGCACAATAAGAATAAGACCAATAGAGCCTTCATAAGGGACCATTTGAGCTACAAATCGTAATGCTCCTAGAAAGACATATTTTGAATATAGAGGAGTGAAAGTTCCCAACAAATAAGTACTTTTTTATATCCTTCTATGAATCGTACGAGCACGTCCTCTGTCATCCCCCACCGCGCTTACGGTTCTATACTCCAACCCAACTTGCTCTGGTCCTGGATCCTTCCTTTCTATCCCTCGGTAAGCGGATTGTAAAAGCATGAGAACGATATTTGCTTTTGACTAATAAAAAGCATATCTCTTTTGTTTCTCCTGATCGAACTCATAAAAAAATCACAATAAAAAAAATTCTTCTTATCAGGAGAATAGCGTCGAAGACATCTTTATTTGAGGAGAAGACTTCATCCTTCAGCTCCTCGGAGCAGTAATAATAATAATAATAAAATGACAACAATGATAATAAATAATATTAATAAATAAGGAACCAGATTCGAGATTGAAGATTCAATGATGCAACTTGTCACAATTTTTTTAAAAATCTTTTTGTTTCCTCATTTAATTTCATGTTATTTAAGAAATTTTTTGATAACTCAAATTCTTATTTTTAAATAATATTTCACGATCAAGATAATTGATTGAATTTCATAAAAAAATAATGATATATTTTCTTAAAAGAAATTAACTTCGATTCTTGAATAATTCATATCGCTTTCGTTTTTATGGGAATTTGATTTTTTTTAATTTGTGAGAATGTTCGTATCAATTACTTTAATTTTACGTATGAATAATTTTTCAATATTTTATTTTAACTATTTCATATTTAGAATCTTTATCCAATTTTATTAATTTATATTAGCTCTGCATAGATATTATATAAAGGGAAAATATTCTTTATTGGGAATTTATTTAGATCTGTAATTAAATATGAATGAATTTCAGCTTAAAAAATTTTAAACAGTGAATTACGCGAAATGCCAAATATTTAATGGTTACTTGATTCATTTTGCTAGAATTTGTATAATTCGATTTGTGAGATTCCATTGATTATATTGTCGTTGTTGTTGTTGTATAATTTGATTTCTAATTGTATAAATTCAGATTTTGTATATGCTTATCTAGCTATTTGTATATAACTTGTTGATACATTTGATTTATATAAGTTATGAAAAATTCATAACTGTTAGTTATTTGTATACAATTTGTTGATACATTTGATTTATATACAGAATATGTATATACTTACCATGTTTGTATATTGACAAGTGTAACATACAAACGGATATAATCATAACAAATGAAGCTATAGTTATGGACCGTAAATAGATAAACTGTAACTATGAAGCATAATTAAATTATTTCTCTTTTGATTTTGAATGGCATACCTAACATAATTAAACTTTAAATATTATTATTTATGATTTTTTCTTTAAAAGAAAAAAAAAATTATGAAGCCCACTTTCCCAAAAATGAATGGGCTTCATGAGGCTTTTTGTAAAGCCCACTTTTCTTCAATGAAGCACTAAGCTACTGGGTTGGGCCCATTTAATTATGGATAAATTACATAATTAGGTAAGAAAATTACACTGAGTATCCCAAAAATGGTCTGGTCTTAATTTCTTACCTCCTAATAAGAAAAGTGTTATAAAAATATTTATGTTTTTAATTTTAAGTTAATCAAATTACTTTTCTGTCCTTTTCTTTTTTGCCCGTGAAACATAAGTAGGTATTGCCTCAAAGACAAGAGTTATAGCATAGCTTAGAACTTATACTGAGCACAATAGTGTAACATCTTGCTCATGGGGCATAAGTTACTCTTGTTGTTGCCTCTAAATCAAGGTTTTTAGTGTTTTTGATAAGTTATACTTACGTTCACCAGTGTAAAATCTTACCTATAAGACATTTAGTTAATTTTATGAAATAGTTGAGGGACAATTTTGTCTCAAAATAAAATTTTAAACGAATTGGGGGTATTTTTGCAAAGTCACCCTTATTGAGGGCATTTTATCAAAATCATCCCCTTTAGGAGTATTTGTGAACTTTACTCTAATTAGGTATACATAAGATATTTATTTACATTATATCATTATAATTTGAAAAAATTACATATTTCTGTTATAATGAATGTCTATTACGTGTATTTCTTTAAAAGTTAGGAATTTTACTTGATGACCAAGTCAATTTTTTTCCGTTTCCTTCATTGTAATATGCACTTGAATAAGTCTTCTTTTTTCTCCCTACTTTATTCTTGTTTTATATAGTTTCGTAACAATATTATTATTTTATTATTTAAAAAAAAAAAGGAGAGGTAGAAAAAAGTATAAGAAAAAGATAAAAAGTGAAGAAACACAAAGTGGTGACACATTTTTTCTGAAAATTTTCTTGATCCTACCGCTCTTAACCCCAATCTTCAAATTATTCACAACCCCAAAACCCCGTAAATTTTGTTGGGTCTTTTTTATTTTTTCACCATTGATTTTTTTTCCATAAAAAAAAAAATTAATCTTTTTTTGGTACATTCTTCTTTGTGACAGATTATTATTAGTATATTATTTTTTTGTATAAAGTTGGTTATGGGAAAGAGAAAGAGAAGAGCTGACCTCAACAAGACTCCTCCTTCTGCAGGTATAATATGGGGTTCATAATTTTTAACTACTTATTATGATCTTGATTTTATTTTATTGTTTGTTTTGGTATTTGATTGTTTTGTAACCCTTACATGTTGTTTGTTATAAAGTTGCATTCTTTTTTATCCTAGAAGAGTTTATAATCCATTAATTGTGAAATGGGATGTTAGTGGGCTATCATATTGTTGTAGTTTTTGTATATGTTGCTTGGAGTCTTCGAAAATGTTGAAAAAATAGTGCATTTTGGGGAATTGGACACGTGGGGGCAACAATTTTGGAGAGTCCGAGAAACATTGTTGCTTTTTGCTTCTTTTATGGGGGGTTGCTTGAAGTGTTTGGAGAATGTTGTGCAGTAAAGATTGATTGTGGATGGTTTGGTGACAAATGGAGATTCTTTTTGTGTTATTTTTGGCAATTTTGTAACTGTATTGCTTCTCGATGGAGACGAGCTAGAATTTGAGTTTATAGGTTATGAATTCCATAAAGAGTCAACTTACTGGAGTCTTTGATAGGTTCTTTCTATATACTTAGTGAATTTCTTAACACAAGAAAAGGTTTTGACCTGAACGCTTATCTTTGTCTCTGGCTCAGCCCCTGCCTTTGGATAATATTTTGGTTTAATCTTAGGAATCATCTTTTTGGTTGAAGGTTTAAACTTGATCAAACTTCTGTGTCCTTGAGTTTGTTGAATGGAGTGTTAGTAGAAAGTTCTGTTTCCCAAAGTTCGAGTAGTTGGTTTTTAGATGATTCTTTTTTGATAACAGTGATGTCCAGGCTTGAACTTGCGCTCTTGATGATTTTATTGGATCAAGCGTGTGAAAGTTGATAAACATTGTAGAGATATATGATTTAACTGTAAAATTATATGGGAAAAAGATGTCAAAAGTTCATTCTTTGAAGCCCAAAATGCGTTCGATATTGGAAGATCTTGCTTTCAATTTTATGAGGATATGGTTATTACGAATTACTCACCACTAAGACTCGTTAGTTGTCTGCATTTTGTTGTAATGGTCATGACCTTTCCAACTGATGTGCATATAATATTGCTGGACATCTTGATCCTTCTGGTTTCCAAATTATATACTCCTTACCATTTCTTCGGAATTGTCCGCTCAGAGCAAGATGAAAGTGTTGGTCCCAATTTACGTATAGGTGTTTGGCTGGGCACAAAGTTCTAGAATGAAATGAAATTTAAAACTTTTGATCTAAAATAACTTATAGATTTTCGTGTGGCTATAAATCATCATCAAGGACAGAATAAGAAGTTTATAGTTAAATTGCTACTAAATATAGAAATGTGTCATCTTTTTGGGACCGACTAAAAAGGAAAGAGTGTCACTTAACTTGGGACGGAGGGAGAAATAAAATGAATCTGGTGCAGATCACTAAATTATTTCTTCTGTAATAATTAATTGATATTTAAGGTCATATATAGCCATGTTTGAGATCCTCTTTTGTTTCTGTTGAAAATCGAGATACTTTATACTGCTTTATGATAATACGTATCTAGATTTATTTCTATATTTAGGTTTGTCATAATTAGGAATCCAACAATTAGGAAAGCCTTCTAACTTCATATGCGCTTATCATGATCGTAAATCAAGTGGTTCACTATCATATATCAAGTAGTTCACTATAGCCAACAAGCTTAGGTCGAGTAAATCTGTGTTTCAAAGCTAAAGTAGATGGGCTGGAATCTGGGATCGCCAGAAGCTAAAGTGTATATATATATACTTTCTCCTGTACCTTCCCCGAAGAACTTCAGTTGTTTGGTGATTTGGTCTTCTAGCTTGTCATGTACATGCATTCAAGTCTAAAGTTGCCTTTATACTCGTTCTTCTATTTGAAGCGGATATTTACTAATAGTAGCTTACTGACATTACAATGGTGGTGCTTCTTTTTGCGAGATAATAGCATGACATAAAAATTATCGGGGTGATTTTTGTTCTCTCTGTGTTGTATCCCTCTCTTTATTCTTTGCTAAGAAGCTAAGAGCACTTAAGGGAATCTTGTAGGGCTCAACCCCCTTCCCCCCCCAGGATAAACGAACTCACTTTTCCCGTGTGCTAATTTTCTTAGAGAAAAGACGACTGAATCATGATTCCAATTACAATATGATTGCAGATCTGATGCCACCCTCACCCGGAATGGATGCATTGTCGAAAAAGGTTCTCTTTGTTTCTTCATCTCATAATGAAATTCAATAACTTTCTCAGTTTTCCTTTATTATTGATTAATACATACCTTTTTGTGCTTTACCTCTGTTTCATTATTTGGAATGCATTAATCATGGGGAGAAGGTAAATACTATCTTTATTTAACAGCTTATACCCATACATTACTGAGGCTGGATTAAAAAGTTTGCTTGTTTTTGAGATTTTGAAGTTCCATCTGGAATAATTCTAAAGTGACTTTCTAAAGGAATCGGGTAATTAAAATTGGGAATGAGTCATTTGATTTTGGTCTTGCCACATGTTCCTCCATTAAAAATAAGAGCACATTTGTGTCGAAGTATAATAGGAGGGGTATATATGAACTGAAAGTATAACGAGGGGTATGTTAAACTAATTCTGATCGTGCACGGGAATGTTTAACCCTTTTCCGCAAATAGATTGGGAGGTGATGTAATATTGGAGATACTTCAAGCCTAAATGAGCTTGAAGTACTACACTATTTGAGTAGTTTGTGCTTGTCTACTTTTTAAGAGATCTCATTTTGCATTATGAGCAGAAGTTCTCTCAGCAAGTCAACAGCAGTGGAATAAAGTCTTTTTTAACCATTGCTGGGGATATCATGGATGGTCCTGTGAAGGTAACACAAGGCCAACAATCATCTATTGTTCACCGTCGGAATGTTGACCTTCTAAAGTCACTGAGGCATCTGCGTCACTATGGCCGTCAATATTCTCGACGGAGGTCTGGTAGTAATGCTGAGGCATCGACTTCCCATGGTGGTAATACGCCTTCTTATGATGAGAAGTGGTCTTTAAAGATGGCAAGCAAATGCGACACAGATTCTGGACACCATACAGGTGCACTTTATGCCCTTTACTTAAACACTTAATTCTTTTTACAGAAACCTTCTTCTTATAACTGAAACCTCATACAAACTAAGTAGTTTCACATGGACCTTTGTGCCTCGGAGGCGAAGTCCTTGTCATGATATATGCCAAGCAGTAATGTTGATACAACTCAATGTTACATCATAGTGAGAATTTCTGTTTACCTGTTGTATTTGTCTAGCATGATTCGCGTGTTTCTGTTGAATCTACTTTAAAAATTAGAGCTTGAAGCGTACCTCACTTCACTTTCTTTGCATTCTTCGGTCAGATAATAGGCAAAAAATAGTTCACAAAACAGGTATTCCGTCCAGTTCATTGGCAACGAGGGTGATATCATCCGATGCAGGGGAACTCTTTTGTGTATTATGCAAGAGGTTTTTGAAGAAGGAACCTTACATTGTCCTTGAAAACAGTCTGCCTATAGGCGAGACGTCTGTAGTGGCAGTCTTAGCTTGTGGTCATCTTTACCATGCTGATTGTTTGGAACTGAGAACGAGCCGTGAAGATAGACAGGATCCGCCTTGTCCAATTTGTCTCAGCTTGGTTTCTCACGTCGACGTCTCAGTAGAACAGGATTGAGTAGTAGGTCAGCTTTTGTGCCTGGATACTGATCATCTTTTTGGAGATTAGAATCATCTAGAGAGATACAATCTTGTACATGATTTTGATTTTTATTTTTTTTAGTTTTCTGCAAATATTGTATGGGAAGAAGTTGAAAATGATCAATGGGATCATGTATGGGAGCTTTTAAATGTTGTATGACTCTATGTTCCTAAACTGCCCAAGGCAGCCTTGTTTAGTGGTAAGAGCACAACACGTGATGTGTGGTTAAGACATATGTCACGAGTTTGAATTTTGTTCAGAACAAAAACTCGATATTTAAGTGGTGAAAGATACAAGGACAGACCTATTATCCAGCTATATCTCTTTTTCCACATTAAGAACAGGGGCGGAGTCAGGTAGAGACAAGTCATTCAACTTTATACAAGTTTAAGGGGTCATTTGTAAAGCGCATTAGAAAAAGTAATGCATCTATTAGCTTTGTGTATTATTAGTACTTTATTATTAGTACATGAGAATTCATGGTCCATAATACATTATATATCTGGACTCAACGGTGGAGTCAAAATTCTCATCGGAGGTCTTTTTAATCCAATGTGGGTCCCACTTCCCGATATTGAAATCTATCGGGGAGGTCGAAACACACTTGGAAGCCTCGAGAATCGAAAGAAAGGTTGTCCTTGACCAAACTCGACGTTCTAGAGCTAATCACGCGGTCAAAATTTTCATTTTGGCACGTTTATGAAGGGTGTTGACTAAAGTCAACTATTGGCCCATCTGGAGGCTAAATTTGCAAATCTCGATATAACTAACGCCAACATGCTCCTAGCCTAATTTGGCCATTCCGGAGCTGATAGGCTTGTTAGAATTTTATTTCGAGGCCGTTTGCTCCAACTTTACTTTAGCCAATACTATGAAAAACTGCACATCTTTCATACGAGCGATTAGGCAATCGAACTGTCAGCGTTAACGAGTCACAATGACTCGGAACCACTACAAGCAAGCTCTAATCGATGCAAAATACCTTACTACCCCTAAAAAGTTAGCTTCACACCTAATATCTCATTTATCATAATACTATCTTCTAAGGGTATTTATGGTCATTGGATTATAATTGATTGATATATGCCATTTTATTGACAAATAATTCAAGACTCATGTTTTTTAATCATAGGTGGGGTTGAAAATTAAGTGTGATAATACCATTTTTTGAATTGACAAATCATAATTTTTCCATTAAACATAATTGAAAAATAGTCACATTCTAATGTGTAAATAAATTTTCAAATTTAAGTTTTTTTTTTTTGACCTTTTTAAATATTCTTAATTAGGGATATTAATTCCCACCTACTAGTTCAATTTTATTTCCTATCACAATTAAATATAAGGGGCCTCATGAACTTCCATAGTCAAATATTCAAATAAAATAGACTCTTTTAAAAATGCGGAGAAGTACTAAAAATATCCTCGAACTTGACACGAATTATTAGTTTTGTCTCTAAACTATTGATAAGCTTAAAAACACTCTTCAACTTGGCGAACTAAGCTTAAATACATCCTCGAACTTGACACAAATTATTAGTTTCATCTCTAAACTATTGATAGGCTTAAAAATACTCCTCAACTTGGTGAACTAAACTTAAATACACCCTCGAACTTGACACGAATTATTAGTTTCGTCCCTAAACTATTGATAGACTTAAGGACGAAACTAATAATTCATGCCAAATTCGAGGATGTTAAAGGTCAATAGAATGTGGTTTTTTTTCCAATTACTAGCATATTAAGACAAGTGCACAAATATTTATTTTTGAGTGTCATTTAACTTTTTTGCTTGTTTTTAAAAATATTTTGCAAGTTTATATATTTGGGAATAATTTTATACTTGCGCGATTAAAATTAAAAATTTGTGTTGGACTTCAGATATTTTTTGTCTAAAGTATAGTCTTGTGAATGTCAAATATTAAACATTTTTATCTGAAGTTTGACAGATTTGCCAAGGCTCACTTTAAATATTTTTAAACCGAAGTTGTAGACTTGACAAAGCAAAAAAATTCTAATATTTATATCTAAATTTTTTCTTGCCAATATTTTTATAATTCAAATTTCAAGAGTGATTAATATTGCAAGAAAATTAAATTAAAATAAATTTAATATCATAAATCACACAAAAAAAAGTTAATGTTATGAAGCAATACCTAAAAAGATTTTTAAAATTCTTCCTAAATAAATTCTCATAATTGTCTAATTACTTAGGGCCTAATCATGACCCATGAAAGCTATATATGAGAAAAATTATAATTAATTTAGGTATTAATTAATTAAAGGTCACAATTATAAAGCAAAGAGTGGACTTAAAAGACAATAATTTGAAAATTTGAAAATTTTTCATTAATGCAATAGGGTCAAAAAAACAAAATTCTTCAAAATTGATTCAATTATCGTTATTTGACTTGGCATAAAAATTAAATAAAGAAGGTACGATTTTTTAAATTTGGGATAATAAGTTTTGCATAACATGACCTTTTTATAACAACAATAACATACTCAAATATTTCACGAGTATGGAGAGGGTGAATTGTATATGCATTTTATTCTCCCTTTGTGATAGACTCATAGACCCCACTCAAGAAAATTATTTTTCGGAATGTGTTTGAAAGAGGTGCAAGAGAAAAAATTATGATGAAAATGTTGAAGAAGAAAGAAGAAGTACTAACTAGGGGTGTGCATCGGTCGGTTCGGTTTTATATATTATCGGTTCAGTTTATCGATTTTTGATTTTTAAATATGTTAAATCAATAAAATATTTTTTTGTCAGTTTTTGATTTATCGATTTTAAGTTCTTAACGATTCGGTTTTCAGTTTACCCGATAAGAATGATAATGACAATTTGTATTAATAAAAAGCAAATAGAGTACGAAGACTATATTTACAAACTTGCAAAAGTTATAATTAGTTAATTACAAACTAAAATATTAAAGTTGATAACTAATCACTTAAGTACTGTAAAAATTAAAATATGTAAAGTATTGTTATAATATCCTATTACTATTAAATTACTAATACTTAATATTTACGAAGGGGTAAGATAATAAATTATTTTAATTTTATTAGGTTATTGGTTTACTCAATAATCCAATAGTAAAAATTGATATCGAACCGATAATCCAATAATTTTTTTTTTAAAAACCTGATAACCTAATAACCCGATAACAATAAACCAATAATGTTTTTATCAGTTCAATTTATCAATTGGTTCGATTTTTGCATACCCCTAGTTAATAAATAATAAAAATAGCCAAAATTTAAAAAATGATAAAATCGACGGATAAGATAATGCTAACATAATAATAATAATGATAAGAAAAAGAAAAAAAAGTTAATCGTATTTTCTGTATTACTCATATAGTAAGTTTATCATTTTATCGCTATTAATTGATAAAGCGTCATACATATTTACTCATTATATCTTTCAACGATATTAATTCAATGACAATAAATTGACGGTGAATTTTTTCCTTTTTTAAAAAAAAAATTAAAGGTAGAAAAAGGAGATTATAATACGAAAAATCGAACACTCACCAATATGGTGAGAGTTCAGATTGTTAACTGACTGAGCTACTAAAATCCCCCCATTTAACCGTAAAGTTGAATATCAGAGTAGAAAGCTTTTGACAATTAAAAATAAACTCACTACAAATACGATGTGCAAATACTACTTCTTAATAAAAAGATTCGAATCTGTCCATCAGAACATTCGAAGTTTCCTACCCCAATATGCAAATTCTTCCAAAATGAATAAGCAACAATGAATCCGACGGCTATAAATCCATGAAAACTCCGCCATTATTGTGTTTTCCCTGTAAAGAATCATTCTTTTTCTTCTTTTTTTTTGAAACTGAAAAAAAAGCATAATTCCAGTATCTGGAAACAGTACCTTCTCTCCTCCTCCTCCTCCTCCTCTCTCTCTTATTATAACAGAAGGAACAACCCCATAATTGTACTGTTTTAGCTCCATTTTCTGAAGAAGAAAAAAGGGTCTTAAAGGGTGTACAACTCTTGAGTTTTGCTTAAAATTTGTTGAAGCAGTACCTTTTTTCCTCCATACTTGTACTGTCTTAGCTCCACTTTCTGAAGAAGGAAAAAAGGGGGTCTTAAATGGTGTCCAAATATTGAATTTTTTTCAACTTTTTGTTGAAGCAGTACTTTATTTCCTCCATACTTGTACTGTCTTAGCTCCACTTTCTGAAGAAGAGAAAAAAGGGTCTTAAATGATGTCCAAATCCTGATCTCTCTCCACATTTTCTTCATACTTGTGCTGTCTAGCTTTGTAATCTTCATTTTCCTGAAAAGGGCTCTTAAAGGGTGTCCAAATCTTGTTTTTTTCTTAAAATTTGTTGAACCAGTATCCTATTTCCTCCATAGTTGTGTTGTTTAGCTCTGTAAGCTCCATTTACTGAAAAAGGGGTCTTAAAGGGTGTCCAAAGTTTTGATTTTTCTTAAAATTTGTTACTAAATCTCACTCTTATTTTAACTTTACTCAACTTCTTTTGATGTTTTTCCGGATATAGAAAGTTAACAACCCCATTTATTCTCTAGCTATCTACCATCCATCTTCTTGAAAAAGGGTGTCCAAATTTTGGATTTTCTTAAGCCCTTTTTGTTTTCTTGCGATCTTCCTTACCTTCTTTTGATCTTTGCCAGAAAACCCAATTTCAGGTAAAAGGTGGTTGAATTATTACTTTTTTTTCCCCCTCTCTTCACTGTCCTTTTACTGGTTGGTATTTGACTGTTTGTGTACATTTTCAGGTAACCAGGGAGTGGTGGAAAAAGGAGAGATTATAATATGGTGAATAGGGTGACTTCCCCTAGGAAATCTATACACAAAGTGTTGGAGAGAGTTGGGGTTTATGGGTTTGTTGGAGGTAGCAGCCAGAAGAGATTAAAGTGTGATTTTCAAGATGAAGAATATGACACCATGGAAATGGTGCAAATTGGTGCTGAAAGGACTAAAAATGTGCTTATTTTGATGAGTGATACTGGTGGTGGACATAGGGCTTCAGCTGAGGCAATTCGAGATGCTTTCAAGTTAGAATTTGGGGATGAATATAGAGTAAGTTTAACCAGCTACTATCTTTGATGTTTTTTTGTTTAACCAGCTTGTTTTTGGTTCTTGGAACTTTTTGAGTTTCTGTGATCTGCTTGCTTGGTTGTTAGTACATGTCAATGGCGTGTGGTCCCATGGGGGACAACTAATGATGTCAATTTTTTTTATTCTGGAAATTGGAAAATTTTGATTTTGATTTTAAAATTGAGAAGTTGTTGAGTAAACCTTGTTTCAGATATTCAAAACTATGTTCTTTAATGGTATATTGATTTACAACAACATAAGTCTTGGGAGGGTAGAGTTTACACAGAGCTTTTCCTTCCAAACATCGAGGAAAAGTATTTCAAAAGCAGGTGGAAAAAAGAAATAACAGGAGTGAAGAAGCCATAGCAAATAAAATGTCATTTAGTTTCTTTACCATCTGTCCAAACTCTGTCTTGTTGTTACTTTGATATGATTCTCAATGTCTAGGGAAATCACTTTTTGTGCTTGAATTATTGACCTTTTAACAATTTTGTATTTGGGGTTTTGATTCATGGAATATGATGCCTTAGAAAGTCTTTGCTGCATTGGACCTACCATTATTTCAAATAGGTCTTGCCTAATGTGGACTATTCATGCAGATTTTTGTCAAGGATGTCTGGAAGGAATACACTGGTTGGCCATTGAACAACATGGAGCAACAATACAAGTTCATGGTTAAACATGTTGGCCTTTGGAGCGTCGCATTTCATGGCACGTCACCTCGTTGGATACACTCTGTCTATCTTGCTGCTATTGCTGCCTTCTACGCCAAGTACGTTACCGTCTCCTCTGCTTTTAACTTCTTTTGTGCCTTGTCTCAAGTTGGAGATATATTTTTGCTGTTGTATGTTCAATGCTCATTCAAGGGGAATGCTCAATGAGTTATATTTCTTTCTTGATTCTGTTTGTACTAGTTAGGTCACTCATATATCTTTGTCTACATTGAATTACACACTTGTCTTCATAATCATGTCGGTAATGTTCATATGATTTTCCTTTTGTTAATAACTACTTGTACCTCGTTAAATCATTACTGGGATGTTAAAAGCAATTTACTGACATGGTTGTGTAAGTTATCAGGAAATCGATCTTTTTCTTTGTATATTTTCTGAAGATATGTATTATTTGGTACTCATTCAAAATGTTCTTAAAGTAGTGTGTTGAACTTTTTAGCATCCTACTTCCATAGGGGTTTACTAATTTGTGTTTTCACTGTTGAATTTATAGAGAGGTAGAAGCTGGCCTGATGGAGTACAAGCCAGACATAATTATTAGTGTTCATCCTCTTATGCAGCACATTCCTTTATGGGTTCTCAAATGGCAAGGCCTACAGAAAAAAGTTATTTTTGTTACAGTCATTACCGATCTCAACACTTGCCATCGTACATGGTAAATAGTTGACAAACTCTTAAGAGTTTTAATGGACTTATATCGTATAACATTCCGACATATGAAAACTTTCTATTTCAGGTTTCATCCAGGAGTCAATCGTTTGTACTGCCCCTCGGAGGAGGTAGCAAAGAGGGCGTCACTAGATCGCTTAGAAGAATCTCAAATACGTGTTTTTGGGTTGCCTATCCGGCCTTCATTTTGCCGAGCAGTTCTTTCCAAGGTGAATGTCATGGCAATCTGGAAAAAAGGGTCCATTCCTCCTCTTTTTCTTTTTCCCTTTCCATTTGTAATCTTCTATTTATTTTCCTCCTTGATGCTTTCGGTAGGATGACCTTAGAGTAGAACTTGAGATGGATCCCATATTGCCAGCGGTTTTGCTGATGGGTGGTGGTGAAGGGATGGGTCCTGTGAAGAAAACTGCAAAGGCTCTTGGAGAAGCACTCTTTGATAAGGAACTTGGCAAACCCATTGGTCAAATGATTGTCATATGTGGACGCAACGAAGCCCTAGCATCCACATTACGATCACTCGAATGGAACATCCCCGTTCAGGTAAATGGAATGACAACCTTTAAGAATGGACAGTTTACAAAACTCTGTTAATACACTTTATATAGGCTTGACAATGGCAAGTACAGTCAAACTCTCTATACCAGCATCTTTTGTCCAGATACTTAGACTGTTTACAGCGAGAAGTTGTTACAGAGAACATATAATATAACATCATATGAAAGTTTTCCAAAGAAAATTAGACAGCTGTAGTAAGATGTTATTATAGAGAGCTCTGACTGTATCTTATATTCGTTAATGTTCAGATCAAGGGATTTCAGAAACAGATGGAGAAGTGGATGGGCGCTTGTGATTGTATCATCACAAAGGTACCTGTCGCCTAATTTTACAACGACTGTCTTGCCTGTTTGGTGCAAGAGCTAAAATTCTGTTTCTGCACTTTATAGGCTGGACCTGGTACAATTGCAGAAGCACTAATCAGGGGGCTTCCCATTATTCTGAACGACTACATTCCCGGACAAGTTAGTGAATTTGAGAAGTTAACCCTTCAATTCTGATTTAATATTGTTATTGATTCATCATTTTCTTGTGTATTTGCAGGAGAAGGGAAATGTTCCATTTGTAGTTGACAATGGAGCTGGTGTTTTCACGCGACGCCCCAAGGAAACAGCTCGGATTGTTGCAGAATGGTTTACTACCAAAAACGACGATCTGAAAAGGAAGTCAGACAACGCGCTGAAACTTGCACAACCTAATGCTGTCTTTGATATTGTGAAGGACATACATGAACTGGCATGCCAGAGAGGTCCTCTTGCCAACATTCCTTACATATTGACATCTTCATTTTCAAGTCTAATTTAGCTTAATAGATTGAAGTTGGCTTGTTGTTAGTTGCATATTATGTAGGAAAGAATAGGTTCAATTGATTAGTCTCATTCTTTGGCCACAATGGCTTTGGTGCTCATTGTAAGGTGCAACTTTGTTAGCTAGTCAAATTGTATTATTGATTGTTGCTATTGTTCTTTCCTTTTCTTATTGATTTTGATTTGCTTTACTTAAGCGGAGCGTTTATCAGAAACAACATATCTATCTTCACAAGGTAGGAGTAAGGCTGCATACACACCACCCTTCTTCGACCTAATTTGTAAACTTTGAATATATTGTAGTTGTATATATTTGTGTGGCCTAGTTTCTTGCAACTTGTGACAATGTCATTGTCACACAAGGGAGGTTGCTTGTCTTAATGGATTTCTATGAAGAGGTTGCTTCCTACACTTGGAAGAAAGATTTTCATTTGTCCAACAATTTCCCAACAAGATTCTTGATATCTTACTTTCTCTTTTTGTTTTTTGGTTGGATATTTAGTATCCGCAATCTACTAGCCTGATTTATCTAGATTTGTCTTGCGTAGGGTTCATTAAACGAAGAAACGTTCAATATACATATGATCCCAAGAGAGAACTCACTTGTTAATTTGTTTTATTCTTACAACATGACTTCTAACACATGAGCTAGACTCTTTATCTTAAGCTATTTTTTTAATGTACATATATAATAACAACGTTAAGACTTACATATAGAACTACTTTCGTGTATTATAAGTTTCTAATATCATATTGAATTGAGAATTATGATGCGATGAATATGTTTTGTTTATTATTAATCATACTCTAAATGGACTGAAACTTCAATATGAATGTTGAACATCGAGATCACTAAAAGAAGTTTCACATAAAGACACTAGGGAGAAGTTTTCTTTGACACTTGGAAAGGATTTTCCCTTGCTTCGACAAACGATGCTTTATATAAAACACATTTAAATTACTTGAATTTTCAATATAAATATCAAACATCAAGTTTTTGAAGGTTTTTTTAGGGGGGGGGGGGGGGGGGGTTTTTTACCCCTCCTCCTCATTTTTTTCCCAAACCCCCCCCAAAAAAAAACCCCTTCCCCC
>JBCEWC010000024.1:0-85416 GCA_038996855.1 Solanum aculeatissimum | reverse complement strand
CCTAAACATTCTTATTAATTGTTTTATAAGATACTCTACAAAGGAAGATCTATTACATCATTATAGGAAGCAAGTTGCATATTAATTAAAAAAAATATAATTTTATAAGTAAGATTAAAAAAGAATAGAATATACGCAAATCATACTCTTACATCGTGAAATTAATGAAAAGTTCAAAATTCTAATTAAATAGTGGTGCATAGATGAAATTCAAATAGAAAAAAAGTATTGCAATTCAAATGGTAATATTTTAGCTATTCATTCGTCCTTAGCTGTTCAAAATCCAATCGAAATCGATAATTCAAATTTTTAAATTTTTTTATTGATTTATCGGTAATGAGTTATCAATTTAGCGGTTTCAGTAACGATTTTAATTTTTTTAAATTAAATTATCAATTTTTAACAATTTTAGTTTTTTCTTAACGGGTTAACCGATAACCCGAAAGTAACCATTTGGTATACAAAGACTTTAAGTTAGAGTTAAGTTTTATACTTTTATTTCTGGCCGTCTCAAACTCTTGCTAACAATCAATAACTGATAAAACAATATCTTAATAATTTTATAACAGTCAACAAATCGATAATCAATAAGTTGAATCTATAAACTTCAAAATCGAACCGAATCCATTGATACATTCCTATATCATGCATATAAAAATCTTATTTTTATCTATATTTTAATGAATATATTACTATGCTAATAAGAAATAGTAAATACTTATTAAATTAATCAAGGTGCTAATAATTTTTTTTATAATTATTTAATAATTATGTGAGAAAATCTTTATAAGTGCCAAGCTGTCCTTGTCTGGCACATGTGGTGGTGCCACGTGGAGGGACCAGGGTAACTTAGCTGGATTTTGTGTATATATATATATATATATATTAAATATTAGTGCAAAATTAATGATTTTGATGGAATAGATCGAATTTCTTACCTCAAAAAACACATGATAGTATGTAAATATGATAAGTTGTCATATATAAGACGGATAATGGCAACACAAGATATAAAGACACGACTAATATTACTACCCTACTATACCTCAACCTAATCCTACTAACTTATTAGTTTGCTACTCTAATTCGTGACCTTCACTTCTTCGTATCTAAGGTCATATCCTCGGTGAAATCAAGTTTCACCATGTCTTGTTTGATCACCTCCCTCCAATACTTCTTCGGTCTACCTTTACTCCTCCGTGTAACATCTAAATCCAACCTCTCGCACCTCCTAACAGGAACATCGGTACTTCTTTTCTTCACATATCCGAACCATCGCAGGCTCGCTTCCCTCATCTTGTCAACCACAGAGGCCACCTCTAACTTCTCCCGAATGGTCTTATTCCTAATCTTATCACTCATGGTATGTCCACACATCCATTTCAACATCCTCATCTCCGCGACCTGCATCTATCACCAAACAAAAATAAATAAATTGGTGTTCATTTTTATTGTTGGGCTTATGAAAGGTCATAGAGGTCATTTGGTAGATCGTAAAGGTTATGCAAGTATTAATAAATACGGATTTTTATATATATTTTTATGAGTATTAGTTATATATGTATTAATTATTTCACATTTTATTCTGCATAAATAATACATATATTTTTTTTCATAATTTATACATATATTAATTACGCGAATTTTTAAATTGTAAATCAAGCACAATATTACTTTTATATATGAATAATTTATCTCCCAATTAATTATTAAATATAATAAATATTATTTATGTAAAATTTAATACATATATTGTTGACACCCAATTTTGGCCCAACATTTTTAAAAATTTATACTTTTTGTGTTATTTTTTAAATAGTTTAAAATATCTTTTTGATAATTTTAAATTAATTGTTTGATAATTACTCTTATTTTTAAAATATTAGAATTTTAATTTTAAATTTTAATGATATCTAATAATATTTTTTTTATACAGATAAAAATTATACAAATATATTTATTTTTTATGGATCACCAGAACGTTACGCATTCAGAATGTTAACATATATAATTTACTTTCAAATCAACTATTGCTGACATTGTGGACCAGTAATAATGAGTCTAATAAGTACCTGAGATATTTTCAAAAATTGAATTTCACTATCATTTAAAAAATAAAATAAAAAAATCATATAGTATTAGACTTCTTAGCTAATTATGTTGATACTGACTTAAAGTTTTGATTTTATTTTTATTTTTTTATACACAATTAACTCACATTAATTTGTAAAAATTACTACTTTTAATTAATCGATCTCACGTTATTACGTTCATGAACAGAATTTTAACTTGAGCCTAAAAATTATTCTAAACTTTTTGTATATTATTTCAGATTCAGTTTGACTTATTAGTTCGAATTTTTATTTTTTTATTTGAAATATTTGAATTTGATAGAAAAAGAAAAAATGTGAAATTTGTTGGAATATATAAAAAATTTCAATCCTCCTTAAGATAATGAGGACCACAAATTAAAAGGAAAAAAAGTAGAGATTTTTTTTTTTTAAATAATGTCATTTTCAAAGATTTTTATATGCTAGGATTATTCTTGGAATTATTCCTCCTTTGGAAATTAGGTTATTATCATTATTGAAGAATTCAAGTATGAAGTTATAAATTTCAAACATATTTGAAAGTACAAATTTATGATATAGAGAGAAGTACTAAAAACACCACGAATTATTAGTTTCGTCCATAAATTATTGATAGATTTAAAAATACCCATCAACTTGGCGAACTAAGCTTAGATACACCCTCAAACTTGACACAAATTATTAGTCTCATCCCGAAACTATTGATAGGCTTAAAAACACCCCTTACCTAACTTATTAGAGATCGTCAAGTCTAACTTCATATCTAAATGTCTAAAGTTTGAATTGCACAAGTAACAAATTAACTTCAAATATTCACGTTGTCTGAAGTTTAGCAAGCTCAATTTCATGATATATCATATAGAGAAGTACTAAAAGCACCCTCGAACTTGGCATGAATTTCATGATAGTGTATCTAAGCTTAGTCTGTCAAGTTGAGGGGTGTTTTTACGCCTATCAATAGTTTATGGACGAAACTAATAATTCGTGCCAAGTTTGAGGGTTATTTAAGCTTAGTTTTGTCAAGTTGAGGGATGTTTTTAAGCCTATCAATAGTTTAAGGGCGAAACTAATAATTCGTGTCAAGTTCGAGAGTGTTTTTAGTACTTCTCTCTATGATATATCATGAAATTGAGCTTGCTAAACTTCAGACGACGTGGATATTTGAAGTTAATATGTTACTTGTGCAATTCAAACTTCAGATATTTAGTTCTGAAGTTAGGCTTGACGATCTCTAATTTTAGACGTATATGTTTAAAAATAAGCGAACGGTTCAAATTGTATAAAAAAATTTATCTTTAATTTATTGCATGAATGAATATAATCAAATAAATACACACTTTTATATCAACAAAAAGTATGAAGATTGAAATGTTATTATAAAGAGGATTTTTTTTTTTTTTTTGTATATAGAGATAGTTTGATATGTAATTATGAAATATAATGATAGTAGTAACAATTTGTTACAAAATATAGCAACCTCAAAGTTTATGTTTTTATGTGATTGTAGCACCAAAAAGAAAGTCTAAATTTTCTACGAAAATTGATGGACTCGTCCAATTTTTAAGACCCAGAATACATTGTATTCATCAATTAGAAAAATACACTGTATGATAGTTTTCACAAACAGATATTATAAACCTAAATTTCACAAACAAATATTTTAAAGTATCTTAATTATACTCTTTAGCTATAGTTTGCCTAATTATGTTTTAAAGCTATAGTTTTGTTTGCTATGAGTATTTTCGGTTGTATATTTCGCTTGCCAATATACAAACATGGTGAGTATATACAAATTGTATACATATAATTATAAATTTTTCATAACTTATACAAATTAAATATATCAATAAATTGAATACAAATAGTTAACAATTATGATTTTTTTAATAACCTATACAAATTGAATGTGTCAACCAAATTGTATACAAATAGATAACCGTTATGAACTTTTCATAACTTATTACAAATTAAATGTATCGACAAATTGTGTACAAATAGCTAGGGTAAACATATACAAATTCTGAATTTATACAATTAGGAACTGAATTACACAAATTCTAGCAAAATTAATCAAACTGTAGCCGTTGAGTAAGTAACCAAAACTACAGATAAAGTACATAATAATCATTAAATGTTCGTTATTTCACATAATTTTTCCTAATTTAAAAAGTATAAGTATCAATATATATTAAGGCCCATAAAAATTGAGCCCAATTCATTCACAAAGCCCAATAAGAGTTGCCATCGTTAAGCCCATCTTCAACTACCGTCACCGTTAATTACCCAATTCCCTCGTCACTTCTTCTTCGGTCCTCGCCGGAAAATATCACCGATTCGTCGATCTCACAATCTCTCGCCGGTGAATTACCTCTCTCTTCTCGTAAATCTAGTGAGTATAACTACGATTAGCTCGTTTTATCTTCACTCTTACTGTTTTTCACTTTTTCCCCTTTCGTATCTACTCTTATGATCATAATTTAACTAATTGCGTTTTGTTGTTGAAATTGTTTTCATATTTTTAATAATCTGTGATTACGATTGCTTTGAACTGTTTAATTGATATCATAATTTAGGTGATTTAATTCGCTCGGGAATTAGGGGAAATAGCTAGTTCGGAGCTTTAGCTTGTGGAATTTGGATTGAAAAATAAACTTAAAATTGGAAATGATGATGTTATATTTGTGTTTTTATGGCGACAGATGGAACTGTTTAATGTGTAATACAAAAGAGGGAAATAAACTGGTATTGTAGTTGATGTTATGCAATTTGCATGATTTGTTAAACCATGTTTAATTCATAGGTGGAGCTAGGACTTTAAGTTTATGGGTTTTGGATTCTAGAAAATGCTGTTTATTGGTTATTGATTAATTATTTATGCATATTAAATGGATTTTTAAACACAAATACAAGATTTGCGCCGAAACTACTGGTTCTGGCCGAAGCTCTAGCTCTGTCCATGTTTAATGGATAATTCTCTTGTAGCAAACATGAAAAAGATACGAATAGAATGGTTGGGAATGGAAGGGCAGAGATGATTTGGAAACTTGAAAAATAAAAGGAACAAGGGGAGAGAGGAGGAAGATGTTGGACTAGATGGAAGATTTTTTTTTTTTTGTAATGACAAGGGTAACCCGCAGCTGCTACCCTTTGAGTGTGCACGGGGTAAACCCCCGCCTCCCCGCACTAGGTAAGCCCGGTGCGTCGAGCTCGACCCAGAAGGCAAACCCCTTGCTTTCACTGACAAGGCGTTTCGAACTTGAGACCTCCAACATGGAAGTCCCAAGCCCAAACCACTGGGCCACCCTGAAGGGGGTACTAGATGGAAGATTATCTGAATGTTACTTAGATGCACCACTAATTATCTGATGTAGGTGAAGCAATTGTACATTTTGATGCACGCCATCTTATGTTGGAGTCATGTTACTTGTATTTAGTATTAGTTATCTGATACTTGTTGAGTGCATCTGCAGATTGGTTTTTAGCCTCTTTGGTTGGAAAGTGTAAATTACCATCTGCTGCTACGAAACAAAATTTCCGGCAAGGAAAATGGTAAGGAAAGCAATTTTTGCTTGCATATTTTCATTACTTTGGTGCCAAGGAAAGCAATTTTTGCTTACATGTTTTCATTACTTTGGTGACAATTATCTCTCTCTGAGTTGTTTGTCTGATAGCTTCCATACATGACGAAAACCATGCTGTTTTCTTTTCCTTTGGTAATTGAACTTGGCCCTTTTTATGGTTTGGTGCATTAAGTGGGCTAAATGGCTTATATTTCACATGTTCAGCCTTCCACTATTGTATACTTTAGTTTCTTCAAGAGAAATAAATAAATAAATGACAAATGGTTTTGTTTCCAACACATCTTGCCAATGAAGATCTGTTATTGAAAATATGGGATGGATTGTGGTCTTGTCTTTGATTTGTACTCACTTCAAAAGTCTAAAGTCAAATGGTGCTAAACAACACAGTAACTAGTTATGAGACGGGGGTATGATTTAGATGCACACAAGCATTACAATAGGTTATAAACTGATTGATGGAGATAACACTGCGGAAATTGCAACCAAAATTGAAGAACAGACAAGAAAGAGCCATAAATATAAAGATTTAAAAGTAAAAAGAATGACCACCAAGGTTCAAACTTGAAAGAAATTTTGAAGTTCAGTCCAAAAAAAGACCGTTCAAAACTCGGAAAGATATCAATCTCAAAATATGTTAAAAACTCTCTAGTAAACGAGTTCAACCTTATATTTAGATAATACGTATGTTTAAGAAAAGACAAAATTGCCCAAAACTGAAAAGCCTCAAAATTAGTCAGACCAGTGTGTCACACTTGACCAATTCCTCAAGTTCAACATGTTCCGCTGAATCGTAATTTCCATCCTACTTAACTTTTGTGTTTCGGTGCAAGATGTATAGCCTAGCTCCTCCTGTCCACACCCAATGCTTCGCGTGCTGGACTTCACTTTCCAGCAACTTTGTTTTCATCTTCTCCAAGCACTCCTTGAGCTATCAAACATGATATGCTGTGCATGAATCTTCGACACACTCTCCAAGCATCTTCTAACTATCTCTTGGAGATCATGTAACTCCTTGACATCCACTCCTTGGATGCTCTTGGTCTTAGAACAGGAAGATGGTCACTTTTCATAGTTCGGGATCTTCCGTAATGTGCATCATGCTATCCGGGGTTGTATGAGGATTCTATTATGAAGATGAATTTTCTGTATTCAACTCCTATGCATTTCTCCTTTCTATTTTATTCACTATTTGCAGGTGTCTAAACCCAACACATTTTCCCCTCTTGAGTGCTGAAACCTGATTTTGATTCAATTGCAGGTTTATCACTCCAGTTTTGTTGACGAGGAAGGAATTAGTAAAGCTTGTGGATGCCCTTTATTACCTCTGAAAACCCATATAAGGGGACCTGCTCCAGTTTCAGAACAAGGTTAGTTGAGGGTCTTTTTCTTTCTTAGGAAAATATTTCCACATTATGGTGATGCTCATCTTGTTTTTGAGCAGATACAACCGATATTGTCGATGAAGCAATCACATTCTTCAGAGCAAATGTCTTCTTCAAAAACTTTGATATTAAAAGCTCATCTGACAAGCTACTTATCTATTTGACATTGTATATCAATATTGCTCTGAAAAGGCTTGAAGGCTGCAGAACTTTAGCTGAAGGAACCAAGGCTATCATCAACCTAGGTTTGGAAAATGTTCCTGTTCCTGGAGAGGCAGGTTTCCCGTTCCCAGGCTTATTTTCTCCAGCCCAATCTCAAAAAGAAGCAGGTTGATAGTTATACTAACTAAGCAGACCTTTTTTCCCTATGTGAATAAACCACCAACAAATGATTTAAGGTTGATTTGAAGTTAATTATTTTGCTAGCCTGTTTTTAATATATATTCTCCAGCCCAATCTCAAAAAGAAGCAGGTTGATTGTTATACTAACTAAGCAGACCTTTTTTCCCTATGTGAATAAACCACCAACAAATGATTTAAGGTTGATTTGAAGTTAATTATTTTGCTAGCCTGTTTTTAATATATATTTTAAAATGAAAACAAACAAGTTCATAGCTTATAATTATTCAATGATAATATCCTAGTCTAATTGTGCCAGTTTAGTTCTTCTGGAATTTCCAAGTACACTACATTTGTATGGCTTGAAACCTCTTAGACATTTTACAGCATTGCATTTGGTTCTACGTGAAGAAAGATTATATGAGCTTGGAAGAATTTCTTAATAGGGTAAAAGAAGTTGGGATAAGTATGAGTCAATGTGGGTTGATGGTGTGAAAGCTTCCTGATGCCAATTTACAAAAAAAGGGAAGGGCAAAACAGAAGACTTTTGTGAACTGCATTATCTTTGACTGAATTTGATGCACTTTATCATGGACCCTGTCAAAACTGCAATTTTTTTAATTCCATTGTACACTTTTTCATAAATTGTGTTGCCCCAGATCAAGAACACTCAGCAATACCTTGTGTTTTCCTCTCCTGTCAATCTTCTCCTAAGCCGTTTTAGCATTTTAATTCCTTCTCATCTGAACTCTCTAAATCTCACAGGAGGTTCCATTTTCTGATGAAGGGTTTGTTAGTCTTTGTACAATCACTGTTTGAGAGTTATGACCTTGTATGGATGTCCCTGTTCTTCGTGCTAGGATGGTCAGTAGAAGTTGGATTAGAAGATTAAAAAATGATGGGATTTTTGTACACTTTGTATACAGGTTGCGTCCCCTTTGGGTGCTGTGTAATAAAATTGTATTCTGTTATAAAAGTAAAATTGGATTATCATTACACAAACTGTGAGTAGTGTTGGTCCAAAACTTGTCAACGGTGACCTTATTTGAAAAAGGTACTTTGGCGTAATTAGGAAAATCTAAGTATGTCTGTTAGTGTCAACTCTGCGTCCCTCAATGGCTTTTTTTGGGACAAAGAAGGAACACCTGACTGAAATATACTTGCCAACAACCATTGTAATCTGAGGAGACAGATGGTGGTTGTCATCTTGTGAGCTGATCATTAGCAGTCCGACAGAAAATTTCTTATTTTCACCTAAATATTACTGTATTCTTGTTTGAGGTGATGTGCTATATTTCCCTATCCTGCTGCTTTGAAGTGTAGTTTGATTGTATTTTGATATTATTTAGCACATCCTTTATCATGAAATTCTGTACTACTGTTGGGATATATCAAAATGGTGTTGTAGTACTTCTTTGTTTGTTACACCTTTGCACTATTTGACAACTGACTTATAAAAGGATACTTATTCTTGTATGGACTCTGAGATAATGTATCTTACTTTTGTTTTAATTGACATCAAGATGCCCTTTTGCATTTTGTTCTATCTTGTCAGAAAACTGTTTACCTCAAATATTAGACAACTTTTACTCTCGTTTTGTTGTCTTGTTCTGTTTTTGCTTTCGTATACGTATGGCCCTCAGACTAATGGGTAGGAATCTTTTTGTTGTGGCTGTCACATTTGAACGCAGAATTATTCAGGAATTATCTTAAGCAAATAAGGGAGGAAACTAGCGGGAGATTATTAAGCGTTGCTTATC
Organism: Solanum aculeatissimum; assembly: GCA_038996855.1. NCBI lineage: Eukaryota > Viridiplantae > Streptophyta > Magnoliopsida > Solanales > Solanaceae > Solanum > Solanum aculeatissimum. The sequence goes on along the minus strand of JBCEWC010000024.1, from coordinate 76,264 downwards.
GGCCTAACGGAACTCCCAACAAATGGTGGTTAGCATTTTCCAAGAGAAAGTTTATGAACATGGTTCTTCCTTGAATGATGACCAGAGCTTCAACTTCTGCAGAGAGTGATTTTGCTGCTACAAAATTGTTAAGACTACCTAGTAAGGTTAGTTTTGGATGAACAATAACCAGTGATGCTTAACGTTTGGCAGGACGAGACTTTCTAGAGCATCTCATATTCTTACCTAAAAAAATTAGTCTTTGACTCATTACATGTGTTATGAACGAATAATCGAACTGTGAACACACAAGTTTACCTACTTTCTGCACTTTGTAAATTACTCACTCTACTTGTAATTGCTCAAGTAGTGGGGATTCATACAGCCTACCCATACTTGCTTGGGATTGAGGCATGGTAGTTGTTATATTGTTGTGCTTATAATTACTCAAGCTGCATATTATTAGTGTAAATGTGTGAACCAAAATGATCCAACCTTTTTTGTTACTGCTCTGTTGATATATTTATCTCGTAACTGGTAAAGTTATTGTCATGTGACCAGGAGGTCACAGATTCAAGCATTGGAAACAGCCTCTGGCAGAAATGTAAGGTAAGACTGCATACAATATACCCTTCTGGTCAGGCCCTTCCTCGGACCCTGCGCATAGCGGGAGTTTTAATGCAGCGGGCTTAAAAACCTTAGTTGGTTAGCTAATGTTTTTTCTTGGATAAAGGCAATCTTGTTCCAGAATCCAGATTTGCCTGTTTAAGGAAGTTCTGAACTTTGAAGCAAGAAAGGAATTTAGACATGTGGTCCAACTAGACATGAGTTTTTTTGTTTTAATTATTGTGTCCGCGTCAGTTTGTGTGTTTCAAGGTGATCTCACAGGTACCTCTTACCTCACCAGGACAGATACAGAGTAATTCTATCCATCAAGATTTGAATCGCGCCAGATGTGAGTTCTTTTTCTATTCAAGTCAGTAAGTAATGAATCTTTATTTTATTGATGGAGAAAAAGTTTTGACTTTTTTCACATGATATTATTCTTTAAGCTTTGGTTAGTTGGGTCTAACTCTTTTCTTTTTCAATATCAATATATCAAATCAATATTAAATGAAAGACCAAGAGAAAAAATTGACACTATTTCTTTTTTTAGTCTCTTAAAAGTGGTTACCTTTTTATATTTTAAAGTCTATTTAGGTCTAATTTTTTTTAATTTTATCCTTAATGACACATTCTTATAGCCACTAAATTGTTTTGTCTTGTTCACATCATAAATTCTCAGTGTACCTTTGGCTTTCTAAATTCTTATTCTACAAATGAAATACAAGAATTAATAAATAATTATAAATAATAATAATAATAATAATATAGCAATAATAAAGTTAAGAGGAATAGGACCATCTTTATTTAATTCGATGTTCGATATTTATTTTGGAGTTTGATTACGAGGTAAGATAATTTAAATCTATGTGGAGAAATTCACTTTGAGGAATAGAGCTCCTTATAATTTTTTATATATATATATTCAAAGTTTGAACTCAAAATTTCTATTTAAAAATAAAAAAATATTTATCACTCTATCGCAATTTTAAATGATCTATGAAACTATTTCCTCACCAAAAATACTTTGGTTAGTGCTCTAGAATTTAATTAAGGTCCATAGTTCAAATTATTTGTGTTGTACTTTGCCTACATTATAGCAAGCTCTAAAACCTTCATCCTAATCTACACTAGCAAATTCAATTAACATAAATTTAAAGGCCTTTGGAGTTGCCACATATTTTCATTCATTATATTCAAAATTGAACAATCATGTAATTTTCTTTTTTCATCTCTAGCCAAATACATAAACAACCTTCTAAAATTACAATTATAATTTTTCACTTTGACACATTAACTAACATCATTCGTTATTAAATACTTAATGTGTATTCAAAATGTATCCATTGAACACCGTATGAAACCACGTCTCGAAGAATAATTAGTCATGTAAATTTAAAATAATCTTTTTTCTTTTGTCTCTGACTAAAATAGACAGGCTCTTAAAATTGTCCTTTTACACTCAAAAGGAAAGAAATAATTCCTTTCTTAGTTAATTAATCTGATGGGTCCAACAAACAATTAATTATACCAAATATTTAAATTTTAAATACAAAAAAAGAAAATACTAGGCTAAGATTTTAAATAAAGGATAATAAATAAACGGGATCTTCTTTATTCGAAACGTCTAGTGATCTTCAACCAATTATGCTCTTCAATATAATTCTTGGGAGTAAACGTTTATAGCATGTTTTCAATACTCAACGACTTGATCGAACTAAACCTCTGCAATTTCAGAATTTCCATGATGAATGACCTGACCCGTTTATTGAGTTTGGCATATGTCAATATACAAAAATCACAACATACCTACAAACTTCGTTGTTAATTCGCTCATCACTATTTTGCTTGTAGCTGATAGAAATTCGTCACTAAGTAGAATTTATAACGAATTTCATTGTTTAGCTATAAATTTTGTCCATTATTAAGTTTCTTCACAAACGTTATCACTAGCTCGGATGATTTCTGATAGACTCTCGACTCAATCATTTATCAATATATTTGGCCAATAAGAAAAAAATTGAAATTGTCTTATTCTTGAAATAAAATGTTTTCCCCAAACATCTTCCTTACTTTTTGGATCAAAACTCTCACAAATAGCACCAACAAAATCAACCCTTCAATTCCCCACCCCCCCACCCCCAACCTTCACCTCTCCATTAATGGCTGAAAATTGTTGCAGATCTGAGCTTTATACTATAAAGAAAACCCCATTGATGTCTTTTCTCAGTTTTGTTGTTTAAATTGATCCATGAAGTTTCCTATTCACATAGATAAAAAGCTTCAATCTTTGATTCCTCTGTTTTTTCCCACTTTGCCCTTGCATTTGCAGCTTCAATGTCTAAGAACAATCATCTGATCCATTTATCAATCGGTAAGATCCAACCCGAATCCGAAAATCCCCAGATCGATAATCGGGCGCCGGAAAACGGGTCTCCGGTTGTCTATACTGCTACTCCCGGAGCATCATGTGAGCATTTATCGGAGCTCCGATCCAGAGTCGGGTCGGACCCGTTTCGTCACTTTACGGATTGTGTGAAGGTCCGTCCATTGGGGCGGGCGTCCATCAAGAGGGATTCGCCCCAGGTGTTGGTACGGTGCGGCGTGTGTGGACACGCGCCACACCGTCTATACGCCTGCGTCACGTGCGCTGCTGTTTTCTGCCACGTGCACGCGCCGTCGCATCCAGCGGCGGCGGATGTGGATGTTTCCGATCATTTACTGCACTACATTGCTGTGGATATCGACCGTGCTGAGCTGTTCTGCTGTGGGTGTAGGGACCAAGTGTACGACCGCGACTTCGATGCCGCGGTTGTACTGGCGCAAATGGAGGTTGCTGTGATTGGATCAGTACAAGAAACTCCATCGCTGCCGCCTCCTCCCCCTCCGGAGAGTACCCGGAAGAGGCGCCGGGTGGAGTACAATCCATGGACCCCTGATGTGAAAGAACAAGTTTTGATTGTTGGGAATTCGAATCCATTTCCAAGTCAAGTGAACAATGATTTAGCAACCCCAGAAGTACAATGGGGTTTGAGGGGTCTTAACAATCTTGGAAACACTTGCTTTATGAATTCAGTACTTCAAGCATTGCTTCATACACCACCATTGAGGAATTACTTTCTTAGTGATAAGCATAATAGATATTTTTGCCAGCGAAAGAATAGTACTGTTGTAACAAGGAGTAGTGATAATACAAACAAGAACTCTATGTTGTGTTTGGCTTGTGATTTGGATGCAATGTTTTCTGCTGTTTTCTCTGGCAATCAGACTCCTATTAGTCCAGCAAAGTTCCTCTACAGGTCTGCAATTAATAGACTTCTGTGGGTTTGTTGAGATTGTGTTTGGCTTTGTTGTAGGATCTATGGTATGATTGCATAGAATTGAGGCACCTTCGACTAAGACCATTTATGTCTGCAAAAAAAAAGCTAGATAATGTATATATGATAGCCAGCTTGTTGTTGTTGTTGTCTTTGTCTTTTTCGTCTGTTTTCAGCTGAGGGTCAATCACAAATAACTCTTTTTCTTTTAAGGTAGGATAAGGTTTGCGTTCACACTATCCTCCCCGGACCCCATTTGTGGGGTTACATTGGCTATGTTGTTGTTGTCTGTGTACAATGGACGACACGTACTATGAATTCATTGGCTCTAAATTTTGGGTCCACGTCTAAATTCAGAAGGCTCATTAATTTAGCTTGGTTGTGCTCTTCATTATTAATGATATTGGGACAAGATCAAATTTTTATTGTTGGAATTGTATGTATGACCCTTTTTCCTTCATGAAAGTGAAATTAGCAAGTGGTATGTAGCTTGCTTGTGATGTAATGCAATGTATTTTGTTTAATTGGATTTAGATTTTTGTTGAGTATCTACTTGCAGCCCTATGCTCTATCTGATTCTGATGGGTGAAAAATTTTCTCCTGAACAGCTGGTGGAAGCATGCATCGAATCTTGCAAGTTATGAACAGCAGGATGCTCATGAGTTTTTCATTTCCGTTCTTGATGGGATTCATGAAAGAATGCAGAATGATAAGGCGAAGGGCATAAGTCCAGGTAAATTTGTTTGCTACAATGGAATGTCTGTCTTTTTTCCATCATCACCCAAAATCCCTGTTTTTTAACCCATGCATTTTTGTAGCCTTTTCTGTTGTATGCATATTTGAATTTGACATGAGTTCTTGTTTGTACATGATGCTTATCAGGATATTTTCAATTTGTGATACAGTGACATTGTGCTATGAAAAATTCTTTCTTTAAAAAAATATTTGTTGGAAAAACATAACCCCTAGTACCTAATATTTATTAAAGAGATCAAGTATCGAAGTTATAGGTCCTTCAGGTCTTGGTGTAACTGCCACAAGAACAATACTTACAATTTTTCTTCTTTTTTAATACAAAATTTCTTACTGTATTATGCTTGAGTAATAGAGTTAAATATGAAAAATCTTCAATCTTGGTCATGATAATTGACGACATAGTGAAAATTTGCTTTGGGCTTTCAAGCCTTATATTTCGTATACCTTTGTTAGTTGCAAGGTTTCTATACTTCATACTCAAATTATTATTGTTTTAACTTGACCTGAATTACCGACTTGTGAGATTACAACGGGTATGTTGTTGTAGTATGTAATGTAATAAAGTAGCAACATAGACCTAAAAAACTCAAATAACTAAATAAGTGGATTACTGAAATTTTAGAAATTACTTGCAAAAGTCAAGGTACCTCAGCAAGTGAAATTGTTGAAATTTTCTTTGGAGTAGTAGGGGGTGGAAGTGGTAATTTCTGTCAGAAGCATCTTGGTAGGCTCCTGGGATCTACTTGATAGGCTTATCTTTGTTGTTCTAGAATCTCATCTCTCATGGCGATCCATACTTCCTTCGTCACTGAAAAAGGATAGTAATATTTGACTGCAGGTTGTGGTTTAGGTCCTTTCTTTGCCATAGGCAATATACCAGTTGATATTTGCTATCAGGCTTAGAGATGTTTCACAAAAGCAAAAAGATTTCCTCCTATTCTCCCGAGTAAGTCTCAGTTTGGTTAGTCTCTTTTTCTTTCAGAATAGGAGTTTTCTTTTACTAAATCATTCTCGTATTAACTCACACTTTTACCATGTTTTAGGGTCTTAATCTCCAGAGAGCTGATCACAACCTTCCAGAAAACTTGAAGTCCTTACTAGGTTGATAACTATGCTTTGTTATTTTGTCTCGAGTCCCCATCTCATATTGTTCTTGTGGGTCTAATCTCTTGGCACCTTGCATCTCCTTAGAAGAGCAATCATTAGAGGGGTGACTCTTTAGCAGCAAGTCATTTGTGATATGGTAATGTTGTGCTTTAATTTCAATTAAGTTACATGTACTATACCTATACTCGTTCCTCTAAATTAGAGGAATAAGATTAGTACAGAGCTAGAACTGAGATCATAGATTGTCCACATTTCACAAAATTCAGCATTTAGATAATGTACCCAAGGAACTATAGCCTTTAGTTCTATATAATAGATCTCTTTTCAAGACAATAAATGTACCTTGAAAGGCCATACTTTTCTTTCTGATTTTTTTACGTTGATGTCATTTGTACTCCATTAATTTTAAGCTACACTTTGTGTTGATTGCCTTTCATCATAGGACCCTTGTTGTTTTGTTAGCAAAACGTGACTAGGGCCTTTGGCTTTTGTGAAGTGTTTTGAGCATTTTAAAATTTTGTATATTCAACTGTTATTACTGTATGCAACTTATTTGAAGTACACATTTCCTTTTGACGTCTATGATCTTATTTACCGAGTCTTTTTCTCTGGCACAGGCAGCGGAGACTGTTGCATTGCTCACAGAGTATTTTCTGGAATTTTGCGATCTGATGTCATGTGTACAGCTTGCGGCTTCACATCTACTACATATGATCCATGCATTGACATCTCCTTGGACTTGGAACTGAGCCAGGGGACTTCAGCAAAGCAGACATCAAAGAAGTCTCATAAAACTCACAAAAAGAAAGAAGCAGAACCCGTAAAGTCTAACCAAAATGGTCGACTTTCTACGTTGAGGGGATGTTTAGATCACTTTACAAGACCTGAGAAATTGGGTTCTGATCAGAAGTTCTTCTGCCAACATTGTCAAGTGAGGCAGGAATCTCTTAAACAGATGTCCATAAAAAAACTGCCTCTGGTTTCTTGCTTCCATATCAAAAGGTTTGAACATTCTGTGATTAAGAAAATGTCTAGGAAGGTTGATCACTACCTACAGTTTCCTTTTTCATTGGACATGTCGCCTTACCTATCGTCATCTATCTTGAGGAGTCGATTTGGAAATAGAATCTTCTCCTTTGATGGGGACGAGGAAGACACATCCTGTGAATCATCCTCGGAATTTGAGTTGTTTGCTGTCATCACTCATACTGGTAAACTTGATGCTGGTCATTACGTAACATATCTGAGGTTAAGTAACCAATGGTACAAATGTGATGATGCTTGGATCACTCAGGTGAGCGAGAACATCGTTAGAGCTGCACAAGGATACATGATGTTCTATGTGCAGAAAATGCTGTACTACAAAGCTAGTGAAAAACAGGTTAGCTAGAAGAAGGAAACTTGCTACTCGCGAAGTACCAATGCAGCAACACCAGATTGAAATCACCTGTCAGCTCGCGATATGTTGACATCTTTTGCTGGTAAAGAAAGGGATTGAGCTGATATTTTTGCTCCACACTGCTGCTGCCACTACTTTGAGTTCTCAATTCTCAGTTGGGAGTGTAATCTTAGCCTGAATTTTAAAAAAAGGCACACACTCCTGCATTCAGGAAATTTTGGAAAAAGAATATATTATCTCTTTGCAAAAGAGATAATTAGTGTAACCTTTCTATTTTTTTGTAGCTAACTATAGAAAAAATAATTATAGTTAACTTAAAGGAGAAAGACAACTGTTTCTTTTTCAATGTTTTATGTTTGGTTTCAAAAAAAGTTCTAGGAAAGTAGGTTTTTTAAAAATGAGAAAAATGATTTTTCTTACGAAAATAGAGAAAACAAGTTTCGTAACTATCATTTCTTGTCTCATAGTGCCATGTTTGCACTCATAATAGATCTTATCTCTTGACTTGTTTCGACTTTGTATAACTCAAATAACTTTGCATTAATTGAAGAGCCAAAATTAGAACGAAATAAATACCTTCTCTTCAATATAAAATTGCTCCTTTTTATATAGCGAATAAGTTAGAGATTTCAAATATTTTTTTTTACCTCAATTCTTTCTTCACTACACGAATCTCAAAATATAAATACAATATAATATTTCTCATCTTTTTCCGCTCACCAACATACTCAAGAAAGAAAATATCCTTTATATAAGCGTATTAATCAAATTTCGACAATAATATTTATCCCAACACTCAAAATTTCATCAAAGTATTATCCAATTTTTTCATAGAATAATTAATCTATACCATAAATTTTTATTCGAAAAATATATTTCATTCACTAATCAAACATCGAAAATTCATACAATCTTTTTTTCAAGGCGAAAAAAAAAAAATGGAACACAAATGACAAAAAAAACATATTGTGGAGAACTTTTTTTAGGGCGGAGAATGGCTATAACAGCATCATCATTGTGTCTTATCTGATAAACCAAAAAACTTGGTCTCTTCAAAATCAATTTCGATCCAAGAGAACCAAATTCTTTAACTATTTTCATAAGTTTGGTATTAAATTTCCCTTTTCCCATGTTCTCTTTTTTGATGAATGCTTATTTTGTGTTCCATTTAAATTGGAATTTGAGTTCCTGCCAGTTTTTTAGCATTTGGGGTTGATATTTTGAATTGAAAGTTGAGTTCTTGTCAGTTTTTGGAATCTGGGTTTTGTTAGTTTGGATTGAAAGTTGAGTTCTTGTCAGTTTTTAGAATCTGGGTTTTTGTTGTTTTGAATTGAAAGTTGAGTTCTTACCAGTTTTTAGCATTTGGGGTTTGTTATTTTGAATTGAAAGTGGAGTTCTCGTCAGTTTTTGGAATCTGGGTTTTGCTTAATTGAGTAGATAAACCAGAAAAAGGTAGATTCTTGGTCTGAGATTTGGTGTTTCATGCCTAGTTGGGTTTGCTAACTGTTGGGTCATTTTTGTAGTTTTGAAGCTCTTCTTCAATGGTGATTGGAAGCAAGTATTAACCAGGTATGTGTTTGACCACGTGTTCTTTACACTTTCCTGTTTTCCTGGATGTTAAAATGCAGAAGGAAATTTATATTTTTTTAATGAAGTTGTACTTGTTTGTTGCAATTAAACGATCCAAGTGGATTTAAAGATTCATGAAGCTAACCCCAGCTAGTTTATGTTTAGGATTGAGATACAGTTATTGTTGTTGTATTTGTTAAATTGTAAGTTTGTTTGAGAAAGCTGCCTTGATCTAGAAAGAATAGTTCACTTCTTTGTGTGAGGTCGAGGGAAGGGGCAGAGCAAAATGAACCTACTGACAAAGACTTACTTTGCATTTCTGCGCCTTTGAAGCGTTAGAGTGAAACTACGATACTGATAGAATGAAGGTAACTGATCGACAGGATCAATAGATGGTGAGTGAATCACCATATTTGGTCCAGTAATTTGGTTGAAATATCCTGTAATCATTTTGAGGTAGTGTTCTCGTTGAGAGTCCCCCCTTCTTCACTTTGGCCCGTAGAGTAACTAGGACGGACTTAGTCACATATTCATATTCCAATTGAACAGTGTCCATTTTTTATTATTCTAGAAATCACAATCTTCTATATATAGTCTATTTATTGGAGCATGCTTTTACTTTCTTTCGATGATGCAATTCTATGTGCATCTTCAGTTGGTGTTATCACCTAACGACTCATGATGGAAGGGGCAAGCTGAGTTAATAGTGAATCCTTGTTTTTGTGTTCAGAAAACATGATGAGCTTCAAGGACTGGGTCCTGTCACAGTTGATAACCAAGTCAGTAGCCTCATCAAGACCACTTTTAGCATCAGATAACTTTTTATCAGAGGAACATCCTGATCAAGAAATTGACCACCCAGGTAATTCTCCTTCATGTACTTTGATAATTGTCCACCTGTAATTTTTGCTATTTCATTGGAATATGGCTGTGTGTTAGCCTTGCAACGGTGTTTTTGATTGTCTTCCAGCTTCAACATTTCCGTAGTTAATTTCTTCTTGTTGTTTTTTGCTTTGCATTCTTGGGTATACACAATAGTTAAAGCATGTCTAATTTGTTTGATGGAGCTTGCTGTAGACTTTCCAGCTGAAGTTGCTCTATGCTCTCAAACATAGATTTTCTTAAGTTTTACACAAGAATTAGTGTTTTTGTGCTATGAAGTGAGTGCTAACCAGATGACCTGATATTTGGTTATCTTTTATAGATTCTATTAACGGGTGATACACCATATTTGGTGGTTGGATCAAGTTTCTGACCAATGTATCAATTGTAGGTACTCTGACAAGTTAAGAATGTGGGTAGCTTTTGTTGTTTATCCATTTTTGTTGGTTTTCCAAAAAATTGATAGCATGTTGACCTGAAAAAATTATGAGGTGTACTTATAGTGATTGGTACCCTGGGGCATGATGATTGCGTGCTTGCTGGTTGTTTTCACTGGGAAAGAGTCACAAGGTAGAGATGAATATTGATAATAGAGGAAGTTGCAGAAATTTCATGGAACAAAGTTATTCTATATTTAGGATCATTTCAGAGTTGCAAGGAAGAAAAAAACAGCTGAAGATTGTATTAAAATAAAAATGGGAAGAAGGAAACCACTTAAGTAGTTTTCCAGCATTTGGGATTCAAGTCGAGTTATTTTAGGTTTTATGTTATTTGCCTTTTCATCTCTTAGAAGATAGATCTACAACCATTTTAAAAGAAACTCAATGGAGTATGAGATCGTTTCTCTTTAAAATAAACAAAAGAAATTTAGTGTAGAAGTGAAACGTCTACTTCAGAGTTTCCCCTGTTTTTGAATGATATTCTACATTATTCCATCTTATGCTTTATGAAATCGACTCCTAATTTTTCCCTCTCATGCAACAAGGAGTACTTGAATAACTTTTTCTAGTGGCTAATTGTTAATCTTTTAAACTGTTTCCTAGTAAGTTTCAATTTTTTGAGGACGATTTCCACATGTTGTGGGTTGTAAGATTCGCACATGGGTGATGCATTTTTTTGTGAATACAAAGTTACCCTTATCTCCAAAAAAAAGTTAATGCCATTTTACTTTAGGCTTCATAGTTTTGTTACATTGTAGGATGAAATAAATCTAAATGGTCCTAGGCTTCAAATTGGTGAGTTAATGAGGTCTTGTTTAGCTGAACAAGAAGAGATATCTATTACTTTTATAGTCTATATAATCATAATTAATATCATTACGCACTGCAAGTCAGTCATAACATCCTCCTTGAGATCAACTAGTTTGCTACTAGAAGTGTAACGAGACTATTCTATTTCAATAGTTTACTACATTCCGTTGGTTCTTTCTCTTTTTTTTTTTTTTTTTGATTACTGTGGTGTTTGGGCTAGTTTGCGTGCACCTCAACTAGTTTCACGGGTATTTGCTACCCTCTCTCACTAGCACATGTACTGGATAACTCTATCTACCAAGGCTTGGACAAATAGGAAGAAATTATTTAGTGATTTTTGCCTTCTCAATCCACTTCATTGGCCACTTGACCACATACTTGGGTGCACTATCATTCTACTATTCTTGTGTTGATTAATTTTGATAAAAGTAAAGTTTTGGATTTTGCTAATCACAAATGTGTCCAACTTAACAATTACTACATGCTTCACATTTTAGAGTACGAGAGTGATACCAATTGATATCCAATCTGAACCCAGATTCCAGATGCTTAGCACCCTCTGAAATCTTCTTTATATGATGGTACTTGAGTCCTAGAGTTTAAGATCTAAAATTAGACATATATATTATGTTAGTGATAGTAAAAGAAAATAAATACTTGTGAAAAAGATAGTTTGATAGAGAAAACACCACGTCAAAGTTAATGTTTGAATTGTTAATGAATTTATAATTTTGAAAGTTGTGAGAGTTGTGTAGTAACAGAATTCTGTCAAACGTTTTGGGGAGTCCCAAGAAAGTGTCATATAATTGGAACGGAGGAAGTAGTATATTTTTTGAAAACAAAATCTAGTCTTGGAAACGACATAATCAAATGCATATATTTATTAGAAAGAGAAATAACAAGATAATTAAGTGCTTGTAGACATGAGAGATTTCTTTTTCAACTCTCTACACGAAGTAGCTTATTTATTTATTAACTGTGTTTTACTGATGGAGTGGTTGAAGGTAGGAGAGAGAGAGTCATCACAATCGTTGTTTTTTAAATTAAAAAAAGTCTCCTACATTCCTTGTAAATCATCCGTATGTGGTTGTGTTTATTATTTATGCAGACCTTCCATCAAATTATTCATGTAGACCATCAATTTGTGTGCATCCGAAGTGCAACGGTTCATTGGAGTACCCTATAATTGCTATTTATTCCAATTTTTTGTTCCTGAGGCACATTTCACAATTTTAATGGATTAGGATTTTTTTTTTCTTCTGATAAGTAGTAATAAGTTGCATATCATGACTCCGTGAAAGCTTTTTAGTATCTACAAGATCTGTAGTTCAGTAGAATATCAAGTTATTCGAAAACAAAAGGAAACACAAAAGACCAGAATTACTGTTGAGGTGTGTAAAAGACGATGGCAGCAACATTAAAGCCATGTTCAATGTTTTATCTGTTCATAAGAGCGAGCCTCTATGCATATCCTGCAGATCCTGTTATGTCATAAAGGTTGTTATGTTGGGCTCCTGTATGCACTTCGCTATTAATTAATGGACTGTTGATCGCTACATCTATCGCTGTTGTCTCAAATTGTTGATGGCATTCTTTTCTTCTTTTGTTTCAGCTCACACTGCTGATTTGGTTACAACAACTAGATTAGCCAATACAATCCAATCTTCCAATGATAATCAGGAGAACACAAATAATTTCCACTCACAACATCGGATGGGTGAAGATTCTTTTCAGCCAGATTTTAAGGTTGATGAGAAGCCTAGTCCAGTGGTAAAGATTGAAGCCCTTCAGATTAAGTTCTTGCGCCTTCTTAAACGTTTTGGCTTGTCCGAGGACAACCTTCTGGTATCAAAGGTCTTATACCGGATCCAGCTGGCATCACTGATACGGGCAAGAGAATCAGATTTTAAAAGGGCAAATCTTAAAATTGAGAGAGCCCGTGTAATAGCAGCAGAACAAGAAGCTGCTGGCCAACCACGATTGGATTTCTCATTTAAGATCCTTGTACTGGGTAGAACTGGAGTTGGCAAGAGTTCAACCATAAATTCCATTTTTGACCAATCAAGAGCAACAACCAATGCGTTTAAGCCTGCTACTAACCGTATTCAAGAGATTGTGGGAATGGTAAATGGCATCAGAGTATCGTTTATTGACACTCCTGGTTTATTGCCTCCTTCACCCGGTAATGTCCGAAAAAACAAGAAGATATTGCATTCTGTGAAACGATTTTTAAGGAAACAAACGCCTGATATGGTACTGTATTTTGAGCGCCTGGATTTGATCAACACGGGCTACAGTGATTTCCCCTTGTTGAAGCTTATAACAGAAGTCTTTGGTCCTGCAATTTGGTTTAATACCATCCTTGTCATGACTCATTCTTCGTTCAATCTTCCCGAAGGAACAAATGGATATCCTGTTAACTATGAATCTTTTGTCACCACCTGCACAGATTTGGTCCAACATTATATTCACCAGGCAGTCTCTGACACGAAGCTTGAAAATCCTGTAATTTTGGTGGAGAATGATCCCAATTGTAAGACCAATAATGCAGGAGAGAAAATTCTCCCTAACGGGCAGGCATGGAAGTCTCAGCTATTGTTGCTGTGCATATGCACCAAAGTTCTGAGTGATGTTAATACCTTATTGGACTTTGAAGACAGCCTTAAGGTGGGGCCATCAAATTTGGGGCGATTGCCTTCTCTGCCGCATCTTCTCTCATCCTTTCTAAAGCATCGTGCTCAGATAAGACATGGTGGAGCTGAGAATGAAATTGATGAGGTTTCTCTCTTAGACTCAGATGATGAAGACGACAAATATGATCAGTTACCTCCTATTCGGATACTGACCAAGTCTCAATTTGAAAGGTTGAGTAGTTCCCAAAAGAAGGATTATCTCGATGAATTAGACTACCGGGAAACCCTCTATTTGAAAAAACAACTGATAGAAGAAGCTCGTAGACAAAGAGAAAAGAGAATTTCTTCGAGTGAGGGAAAAGCAGCCCTGGATGATGAGTCTGATAACCAGCAAGAGGACCCTCCAGAGCCAGTTCTCTTGCCAGATATGGCTATTCCTCCTAGCTTCGATTCAGATTACCCTATCCACAGATACAGGTGTCTCATCGCCAGTGAGCAGTGGCTTGCAAGACCAGTCCTTGATCCCAATGGATGGGACCGTGATGTGAGCTTTGATGGCATTAACCTCGAGAGCAGTGCAGAAATAAGAAAAAACATATTTGCCTCGGTTAATGGACAAATGAGCAAGGACAAACAAGACTTTAGTATTCAATCAGAGTTCGCTGCAGCTTTCACCAATCCAGAGGGGCCCACTTATGCGGTAGGTCTTGATGTTCAATCTGCCAATAAAGAGCTGATCTGCACTATTCACAGTAATGCAAAGGTAAGAAATTTGAGAACTAATGTGACTGAGTGCGGTATTTCTGTAATCCCATTCGGGGATAAGTATTTTCTTGGTGCCAAGTGTGAAGATAGTTTTTCAATTGGAAAGAGATTGAAGTTTAATATGAACGCTGGTCGGATAGGGGGTGCTGGGCAAGCAGCCTATGGCGGGAGCTTTGTAGCTACTTTAAGAGGAAGGGATTATCCAGTGAGAAACGAAAGCCTGAGTCTCTCGATGACAGTTCTCTCTTTTAACAAAGATATGGTGTTGAGCGGAAACTTGCAAACTGACTTCAGAGTGAGCCGAGGTACAAACATGTCAGTGAGTGCAAACCTCAATAACCGGAAGATGGGTCAGGTTTCCATCAAGACAAGCAGCTCTGAACGCATGGAAATAGCTTTTATCACACTTTTCTCCATCACCAGAGCCCTGTTGCGCAGAAAGAGAAATGACCTACTCATCGAAGACTCCCTGTAAGCAAGATGAACATTTCCTGTTGATCCAAAGAGACCTCTAAATTTTTCCTCAGGAGCCACCCTCCCAAGGCTTTCAAGCAGTTTGACAATACATGTAGTAGCTGCCGAAGAGTATGATTTCAACATTATGCTATTTCCCGCGAAGCATTATGGCATCTTTAGATCAATTTTATCAAATCCAGGATAGGTAAGAAGACACTCTTTTTTTGGTGTCAGGTAAAGCTGAGATGGCTGTAGTTCTGTATCTGAGTAATACTTGTACAGTTGAGTAACTTAGAAGAGCATATCAAAGTTTTCTGCAGTTCTTGTGTTAAATAAATTAGCTTGAAAAAAGCTAGCAGGATCCTAGATTTGATGCCAGAAAGATGATTTGTTTTCAATGCATTTTGTAGTATTAGATGACTCTATTGTTGCGTCTCTTTTGAGCAATAACATCCATCTTTCTGCTTCACCAATCTGCTAAGCTATATTAAATGCCCCTCCCTTCAGCATCTAAATGAATAAAGGCATTATTTGAGGCTTCATACTTAACATCAGTTCAAGTCTTGGTGGATAGAGTTATCTGTATTTATATTGGTGGGAGGTAATAGATGTATCGTGAGTTAATCGAGATGCATGAAAGTTGATTCGGACATTACAGTTAAAAGAAGAAAAATAAAGAAATTTAGGAAGTAGACATTGAATCTTTTGGAAATGAGAATGAAACCCATATTTATCAAATGTAGTACTTTCTCCGTCTCAATTTAAGTATCTTAGTTTTATTAGATATGAAATTTTAAGAATAAGTGAAATTTTTTAAATTTTGCGGCTTTAAATTAAAAATGTGTGTGGTCTTGACCATCACCACTGTGACCAATCACTAACCACCTTTATCATCACAATCACCACCAGTCCATCACTATCAACAGTTACAGTTGGTCGCTATCATACCTACCATCTTTATTATTATAATTATATTTATTGTCACCACTATCAATCACTATTACCATTGTGATCAATTTTTATTTTCAATTGTCTCCACCACTACAACTAGCACTTGCGTAAACCATCACCAACATCATTGTCAATCATCATACATTATTTATTCACCATCGTCGACTATTAACATTAACCAATTTCACCATCACCAACTGTCACCATAGCGTCAGTCACTAAACCAACAACAATCTCCATCATCACAACTATCATTGCCACCATTACTAGCCACGAACATCAACCATCGCCATCATTATCACCACCACTACAAAAACATCTTAACTAGCACTACTGCAAACCATCCCCGCTATCACTAGCAAACATAAATGTTCTATTATTTTATTAAATAATAATGTATAATTTTTTTTATTTATATTTGAATTGCATATTTGTTAGGTTTAAAAGTAAATATATTATGAACAGTCAGGGGTTGAAAAACAAACAATTTTTAATTATTCAATTTTCACATCTACAGACAATATCTTAATCATTCAGATATTCATTTAGATGCAAACGTTTTAGTCTTAATGAAAATAAATGAATTGTAGATACGCATGTATTTAAAAAAAAAAAATATTTTCGAATTTATTATTTATTCACTGGCTATATAAACAGAGTTTTTCCTCTCTTATGTTATGCTGCCCAATTTTTTTTATTTTCTAAAATTCTTTTTTATATATATAAATCTGAAATTACTTTTTCATATAAAACAAATAGAAATATACCTATGAGTTTGTAGTTCAAAGATATATTCAGAATTTAAAATCAATGAAATTTAAGCAAAATAAATTCTAACGATATATTATCAAAATTTATTTAAATCAATTAAACTATGACAAACATATAGATGCCAAAATGGTCTAGAATATGCTAGTCAATTTTATTTTATTTTAAAAAGAAATTAAGAGAATATTCTTGCAAAATGCTTTTTATCCTTCTTTATTTTTGGTCACGCTTAGTGCTGACAATATCAACTCATATTTTATTGATTCGTTTAATCCACTTATATTTTAATAAGTTGGGGAGTGATTTTTTAAATCGATAAAATTTGAATTCGAGTCTATATTTAACTTGTAAAAATATGAAAGTGAAGGAATATATTTGAAATGAGGAGTTTTTATTTTCAATTTTCTTATATTTAGTTGGTTTAAATATTACTTCATTTTCAATCTATTCATATTTAATTCAACTAATCCATTTGATATTTTTAATCACACGTTATAAAAATTAAAAAAAATTACTCTAATACACATTTTATTTTATCAAAATTTCTAAAAAAAAATTATCATTTAAAAAAATTAAAATTCCTTATCGAATACATCACTGTCCTTTCTCGTACACATCAAGATAACTTGTTGTCTTATATAACCAATTAAAATAATTACGTATTTAAATTTGCTAGTGTTTTCTCCAATATATAGCAAATTAATTATTCATTTATCTTTCAATTTTATAAATATATTTTTTTATTGCAACTAATTACGATATATTTTATTTATTTATTTAAATGGACAGAAAGATGCAATGTTGATTATTAAAAAAATGAGTATTTTATGGCCTTAAACATGTCGCGAAGAAAGCAGACTTCGCCTCAACTATCGCTATCTTTGGGAAATCAAAAGAGCTACCGAAGGAAAGGGGAGTTCTCACAACAACGTCTACTCGATATGAATTTCATGTTAATGAAACTTATCACAGAAATCTTTCACAAAAATTTTCGAAAGAGCTACCGAAGGAAAGAGATGCAGTCTCTCCCTTGGCCTTTGGAGAGTTTAAGGCAAAGAGGAAAATGTTCTTCGTGCAAGTTTTTTTTGCTTCCTACGTTCTTACTAGTAAAAAAGGGGTTATTCGACCAAGAAAGCATTCTGGAAGGAAGGTCGTCTTATCCCTAGGAGGTCTTCCTCCGCTAGCAGGTTTTTTCGGAAAACTCTATTTATTCTGGGTGTGGATGGCAGATCAACCTATATTTTTTTGTTCTAATAGGACTCTTTACCGGCATTGTTTCTATCTACTATTATCTAAAAAATCAAGTTATTAATGACGGGACGAAATCAAGAAACATGGAAAGTTAAAATTAAAATGATAGACTAATATAAAAAGTCTAAAAAATATTATGAATATTATTTCAAAAAAATTTCAAATATATAATAACCGTTTAAATATTTATGTCTAGAGTTCAAGCAAAAATAACTAAACTTTAATCGCATATACATGAATTTCACACAAAAAATAATCCTCAAAAAATTCTATATGACACAAATCTGAATAAATCGAAGTCCAATATTGAAAGAATGATCAAAGAATTCATTACAGGATCCCTTTACAACAAGAAATTTGACATCGAAATAAGTAAGCACTTTAACTTTGAGAAATATATATAAGATAACAACTAAATACTCCAATTCATCATCATTATCTCTCGTGAACATCCATGCTTATGTACGGCATGTTTTCTGGGGATATCTAAACAATCATTTTGTACGTTAAGAGTGTTGCGAGACAAGTTGAGTTATTTAGATGCGGACGATACTCTGGTACTTACTTGTTCAAGGTGAAGAACCCCATAAAACCTCAGCAACAATGGTGGCAGCTTCAGTATCAGTATTACAACTAAATACTCCAACTCATCTAGTGTTACGAGACGAGTTGAGTTATTTAGATGCGGATGATACTCGGATACTTGTTCAAGGTGAAGAACCCCATAAAACTTCAGCAACAATGGTGGCAGCTTCAGCATCAGTATTACAAGCTTCTCTAATCTTCTTCAATATTTCTTGTTTAAATCCCCTTTTCTCCCTTTGCCTTAATCCTTCTCCTACTTCCAATTGCACTGTAAATCTTGCTACACAGCTCGCAAATGGATGCCTCTCTAAAAATCTCTTTTCTCCATATCCCCTTTTCTTCTTCTTCTTCGTCTTCGTCTTCTTCGTCTTTCCTTGTTCTTCATCTTCGTCTTCATCTTCATCTTCATCTTCATCTTCATCTTCGTCTTCACTTTCGAAATGAACTCTTCCTAAATCAATCAAATCTCCACCCAAATCAGACCTTTGTAACTCCACCAATTTCTTAATCAACCCACAATTCAACATTGCTTCTACAGCTTCTTTCCTCCCAAAATATCCGATTTCAAGCACATAATCCATCGCTATTACCTAATCAAAAAAATTCCATCAAAACAATTCAAAATTTGACTTATATAATTTTCCAACGAAGGGTGTTCATTGTTCACCTTGAGTGTCAAATCATCTGAGCTTAGATACGAAATCGCCTTTGAAATCCCACCAACGGAGTCGATTACATCAACGAGAGGACTTCTAATGGCTTTTATAAGCGAAGATAAAACCTCCAATGAACACAAAGAATCCATTGAAATTAAAGCTTTGATTGTTTGACCCATTAGAACTTGACCAACGAAGACGTCTTTGTTGAAGAGAACGACTTCTTTCAAAGCGTATCCTGCTTTTTCACGTACTTTTTGGGGCACATTACAGTTGCAGCAGAGGAGAAATTCGAGTTCGGAGAAAATTTTTGATTTCAACAACAATTCCTGGAGGTTTATGTTGAAACCCTGACTCAATCGATCGTGGAAAAGCGTTAATTTCTGAACGAGTTCATCTTCTTCATCTTCGTATAGTGATGAATTTGATTCTAAACGGATTTGCTGGAGCTGATTTGCGAGATTCGTAATCGATTCTCGATCAATCCAAGCTTGGATTTCCGATTCAATTGACTCAGCTACTCGAGTGATTTCATGAGTTTTGACTCGGCGAGTGAGGAATGATTTGATTCTGCCATGTTTGTGTTTGGATTTATTTAAGGAGGAAATTAGGGTTTTGAGATCGGAGAGATGATGAGAGAGGTTTGAGAGGTTTGGGTCAGAGGACAGAAGTGAATCGGAGTCGGTATCGAGGTCGAGTAAAGCTTTAATGGCGGATGAAGATGAGTCGGATTCGGATGAATCTGGTTCTGGGTTGGATTGTAGTTGCTGTGAAGCTTGTTTTAGTGCTTCGAGAATTTTGAGAATTTGCTGTGTTTCTTCTTCGTCCGCCATTGATGTTGTTTCTTCAAGCTTTGGAGAAGAGAAAGAAAGAAAATGGAGATAAATGGAGGGAAGGGAAAAGTGTATTATAAATTTATTTTCGGATTTTGATTTGAAATATATATATTTTTTAAAATTAAACTATTATGTACGATAAATTTTATTAATTTAATATATTTAAAAATTAAAAATCAATAATATGTCAAATTGAACTGAATCGATTGATCCACGCACGCTATATCATTATCATTCGTTTCAAGGTTTTAATTTTAAATGTGCATAAATAAATATTTTAACTTGTATAAAATTAAATAAGTAAATACACGCTGAGATCTATTGATCAATATGAATCTCGAGAGAGTGGATGGTTGACCGTCGCCTACGCGACATAATACATGAAAGGACTCAAATTTCTAGTGTTAATTTCGTTCATTAAACTTTCACATAATTAATTAAGGAATTAATCAATTAATAATGACATTCGAAAGGGATAATATGTAGATTCGAATATCCTACATATGTTTCATTTAATTAATTAAAATATTTCAATTTTTGCAAGGTTGGTCAACCTCTACTCTTCCACAATTTCAATAAATACAAAAGATAAATTAGATTTTTTAAAATTTAATAAATTAAATTAAATAATACCAACACATATATCGCGACATGGAGAGTAATATACATTATTTTAAATTTATGTAAAACGTACTATAAATTGTAATAATTAATAATTCAAAATATTATCATCAATTTAACATATTTAAAAGACACGTGAAAAAATTATTTGAGTCTTAAAATTTTATCGGTATCACATAAAGCGGAACAGAGAAAATAACATGTATTTGAAAATAACGCAAAAAAATACTGTAAATATCAAAAATTAATTTTATCAGACATATAAGAAATATTGGTTGACTCTTAAAATGTTATCAGTGTCAAATACCATAAGATAATGAAAGTAAATATTACACACTCTTTCAGTGGTGGTTGCTTCTAGGCAAACCTTATGTTGTCTCTGCACCCTACCTCTTTTATCACTGAACGATCATTTAGGGGTCTTAACTGGTGATCCGAGTTGTTTCCCTCTCGACGATGAAGCTTATCCCCATCGTCTCACTAGTCGATCTTGACCCCTGTTATTTGAGGTCATATCTAGTATTCCGAATTTGCTTCAATTTGATACCAAAACAATGTTTTACCCTTAGATATCCAATCAAGTATTGCGCCTCAATGCATTTCGAGGAGAACTAACTAACTCTGAGTTCAAGTGACATTTCACCCTAACATAAATATATTTAACTCCCTAAAATGAATTATGTGACATAAATAGAAATTAAGGTTAATCATAAGATATTTCATTTTTAGTGAGTCATAAGAGGGTCCACAACACTACAGATCACCAACCACATCTTGCCACGTAACCACACTACCATCCTGACATTTCTTTATTTTTAAGCTATTTAATTAACCAACCAAACACTCACCCAACTGATAAAAGAACACTGTTCCCTTGTAAATTCATGCTTGTTTTTACTTGATTTGTAATTATTCTACTATACTCAGTTCAAAAGATTATCTTTTTTGATATACCCATCTCAAAAAGATTGTATTTTTAGTTCATAAATATCAAAGATTTGCTGATTTACTCCCTTGTGGACTGGTTTCAGCCTTCAAAGGTACTCTACCCAACACTTTTAATCACATTTATTTCATATTTGTATGTTTTCTTTTTGTGAAAGATTGGATTTTGATTAGTTAAGAACTTGAATTTCATACATTTTTTGGTTTGGTGTGTGATAATTCTGCTATACCCAATTCAAAAGATTTAACTTTTTTGAATAACCATTTCAGAAAGATTGCATTTTTAGTATAGATGAAGGCACAATGCTCTGCTGATATACAAAATATACCTTAGACCTGCTGGTTCTCACTTTGTTGATGTTATAATCACATTTATTTCATGTGGGTATGTTTGCTTTTCATGAAAGATTGTATTTTTACATAGTTAAGAAATCTGTTCATACATTTTTCTGTTAGTTCTGTGATAATTCTACTATAAAACAACAACATACCCGGTGTAATCTCACAAGTGGGGTCTGGGAAGGGTAGAATGTACGCAGACCTTACCACTACCTCTGCTCAGAGGTAGAGAGGCTGTTTCATGTGACTCTCGTCTCAAAAATCCATATGCAGAATAACTAGATATGAAGTGATAATTCTACTATACCCAATTCAAAAGATTTAACTTTTTTGATATGCCAATTTCAAAAGATTGCATTTTTAGGATAGATGAAGACATAATGCTCTGCTGATAGTGCCTAAGACTTGCTGGTTCTCAATTTCTTGATGTTCTTATCACATTTATAAAACATGGGTATGATTTCCTTTTGTGAAAGATTGTATTTTGACTGAGTTAAGAACTGTATATAATTTTAATAGGAGTGAATTTCTTCCATCTTCTGGTAGTTTTGTGATGATTCCAATACACCCAATTCAAAAAGATTGCATTTTGATGTAGATAATTGATGTGATCGTCAATTTTTTCTTCTTTGTTCCCAATTTTTGTGAAATGTTTAATAATATAGCCGATCACAACTTGTTTGGGACATAGGTGAAGCTAGGATTTGAGCTTTATGGGTTCTACATTCCAGAATGGATGCATCGAGTTTTAGTAACTAGGTTCCGAATTTACTTTTTTTGATGCATATTTAGTGGATTTCTTGATACAGATACAAAGTTTAGACAAAAGCTAATGAATATTGTAGGTAACCTTCTAGCTCCACCTATAGTTTACTGAGGCATAGTTATTGTTTACGTTAACTTTGATATAAATAAGCGATGACACACTTATTAGATTTATAAGGATTCTAGTATTCCGAATTAAAAGGTAGCATCTTTTTATGCATAAAAATGTGCTGATACCAACTCCCCTTGGACTTGCTGGCTCACTCCCCTCTGGCTTGATCTCCTAGGTACAACCGCATATCACTTTCTTGATCTTCTAGTCACATTCATTCTAATGGGTGTGATTGTTTTTAAGATATGTGTTTTTTCGATAGAGATTCCGGACTATAAATATTATAAATGAACTTGAAATTTATGCATTCTTTATCGATTTGTAATATTTCTTGTATCTCCAATTAAAAAGTGCATTTTGATATATGCCATTGGCATGGTTTTAAATTTTTTGTTTGTTTTATGCACTTTGAACTGGAATGGCTCTTGGAGATAAGTTGATACTGAGTTAAGAACCTCCAACTCTTTGTTTAGTTTGCATAGACGGCATTGATATTATAAAGATATTGCTGAGGGATGCTAAATTGTTTTTGCTTTATATTGTAATTTAAGTTACACCGGTGCCTTCAAAAGAGAGGTAAAACCAAAAGATGGGCAAAAAAGAGTTGCTAGATGAATTTTCTTAGCTGATGGGCCTTTGTGCTAATTCTTTGTCATTGAGGCATTCGGGAAATTTCTCAGCATGTGTTTGTAATGTTTATATTTTAGTTCTTCTGTGCTATTTCATCTTTTTCTGATTATCTTCCTTTACTTGTTTCAAGGAGAAAGGGTAAGAGATCTTCTGCTTTTATATGCTCTGAGTTTGTTTCTTATTTGTAGTTTAATGAATTAGGTGATAATTGTGCAAACAAAGGAATAGATTTTTAAGATGGAATCAGATTGTATATTCTCATAATTAAGTAGTTATGTCATTTTAACCTTCTGATTCTTGTGTTGGTTCTTCTTGGATGCAGTCAATAGAGTTCTCTCTGATTGAGCAGTGCTTATCTTGGAAGTTAGTGGAGAGGAGCCAATGTTGCTTCATCTTTTCTATTTGTCTTCTCTCTTTTTGACATTTATAGACAATGGTAGTGCTGGCATAACAAGTGCATACATTCGAACTCAGTTTCCGTCTGTGGACATTCCCCTTGAAAATGAAGTACTTTCAGTTCCCAAGGGTTATAACGCACCACAGCAAGTAAGTTTGCAGTCTTTAAGACTTACTTTTTGTTGGGTTGGTCAAAGCTTTCTTAACAGGTGATTTGTTCATCTACAGTCCTTTCCTAGTCAATTCTTGTTCAATTACTTTATATCCAAGTCTTTAGTTCAATGCATAATATTCAATCTTCTGATTTGCAAAGTTCTCTACAACCACAGAACCACTTTCTTGAGATACTAGAAAATTTGTGATTTAAAGAACAGTATAAAATTGCTATAAATTTATAAGTAGAACGTTCTTGTCATGCTCATCTGTTTTGCAGAACATGAGAAGTTTGAACTTACATTTTGTTTTCTCTGACGAATTTCAAACTCCCTGGCTGCTTTTAGGCTAGTTAGACGTTTTGCTCCTAAATGCTCTTTTCTATTTTGAATTCCATGATGAAACATATGCAGAAGTTTTGCTTAGGGATGACAATGGGGCGGTATGCGTTGAGCCTTAACTCACAAAATTTAAACCCTCCCCGCATGAGTTTTTTCATGTCACTAATTATTTATAATATGAAGATATGTGATGCAGCATTCAACAGACTAGATTAGAGCTTAGTGTTTTTCTTATTTCATTTGTTTCTACTAATATTTTTACTTCCTGTGCAACATATAATGCAAGAACTATAAATTTTTTGTGCCTTGCCTTTCCACTGGCTCGTAATGAGAGAATTGGAATCAAATCTGTACTGCACTATTTTCATTGTTTTGATTAGAAAAAGATTAAGCTGCTTATACTAACAGTTTAATAGTACTTTTTATACAATCAGTGCAGTTTAGCATAGGTTGTTTGTAATTATTTTGATGGAATTTCAATTAGTTATAGTTATGTATTATTTGGATGTGGGTCACAGAATTGCAATAGTAGATGTCAAACAGTCAAAGCACTACTATATTAAAGTACTTGTCAAGAAATGTATTTTCTTGTTCAGATCAACCGTCAACGTCTTTAACTACTAGATTTGAGCTTGCAACAATGATTGGATTTTACAAAGATATTCTGTGAAAAAATATAATGATGAGTAATGCCATGAAAAAATTGATCGGTAAACCGCCCCGCTCCACATTGAATTTCCAAAACTCTAACCCGCCCCACACCATCATAAGAGCTGCCCCTCCCCGTCCTGCATAAGCAAAAACCCACCCTGCCCGGTTGCCTTCCCTAGTTTTTTTCCTATGTGGTCTTTCATAAACATGGCTTTTGAGATGACCATGGGTTTATGTGGCCTCTAAAGTGCTAACGACTTCAGTCATTCTTCTAGGTGCATATTACACAGGGTGACTATGATGGGAAAGCTGTCATAATCTCATGGGTAACTGCTGATGAACCAGGGTCTAGCCAAGTGCGATATGGCTTATCTGAAGGGAAATATGATGTTACTGTTGAAGGGACTCTAACAAACTACACATTCTACAAGTACAAGTCCGGTTACATACATCAGTGCCTTGTAACTGGCCTTCAGGTAGTCAAGACCAACATTTTATTATCCTTTTTAAAAAAATGAAAGAGTCATCATTTTTATCTTGTTGGTTATGGGCTAATATGCATCATGCAAGTGCATTTTAACATAGTGTAAGGTGAGCATTCTCATATATTCTTTCCGACCAAATAAGTACTGCTTAGTTTTCTGTTTTTGGGAGGACGGTATTACATCTCACAGTAAAATTGCTAAGCCTAATCTCTCTTCTTAGTTCATATTAGATGATTTCTTCTCTGTTTCATTTCCATGAAACAAAGACCAGCAACAATGGGCCTTACTAAAAAAATGAAGGTTAAGAGGATAGATCAACTAACATATTACTGTTGTAGCAACAAAAAAAATGAAGTATGGTGTAATTACAAGAGTTCGGATATAAACTTATTGTCACTATTTGCTCCTTTTTTGGTGCAACATGGCTAGAACCAAAGTAAATGATATAGATGCATCTGTATGGTTTGTTATTGTGTTGTACATAACAACCAACACTTCCTTTATGCTGTTTTTCTAATCTAATCATAAAATAAGAGTTTGGATATAAACTTGGATTGATAGAAAACCATCAAGTTTTGTTTACATCTGATGATTTAAAATTTTTGTTTGTCAGATTGATTTTAAATACATGTTCTGTACTTTCCATCTTTCGCCTCAGAGCACTAGCAATTAAGCGACACATGGAAGAAGTTTCCTAATAATCTCTCTGCATGGTGATAATGGCATATGGATGTCTTAAATGTTTCCCCCTCCCCCTTTTCAATCTGTTTGACACCATCTATTTTAACTTCTGGTTTAGTATGACACAAAGTACTACTATGAAATTGGAAAAGGAGATTCTGCTCGGAACTTTTGGTTTGAAACTCCTCCCAAAGTTGATCCAGATGCTTCTTACAAATTTGGCATCATAGGTAAGTAGTTTAAAATTTCTCTTTGATAAGTTAGCTAAGTAAATTTCTTTCATGTGTTTTATCTTTTTCAGAAAAACGGGTTGTATCCTTGTAAGTTTCTATAAGATGGGTTATACACCAAAACATCACATAACTTTGTTAAAAAGAAAAAGGGCAGCCCAATGCACTAAGCTCCCGTTATGTGCAGGATCCGGGGAAGGACTGGACCACAAGGGTCTATTGTACTCAATCTTACGCTGCATTTTTGCAAGAAGATGTTTCCACAGCTCGATCCATGACGTCCTGGTCCCATGACTTTGTTATAATATAGAACTGAAAGAAAATGTATGAAATGCTAGAGATTAAAAAGAACACTAGTTCCTAACTTTTTCGTTCATGGGAGAGTGATGGGTTTTGTCCTGGTAATGCAACACAAATCCAACCATTCATAGGAAGCAAAATTAGAAGCCTTTGACTCTCTTTGGAATACCACGTCAGCTAAAGTTTCTTATCTGTTTTACCGCAACTTGATGACCTTGCACCTATTTAAACTCTTCATATCTAGACCAATGACACCATCATTAAGTATTTATTTTTTTTACGTATTGTATGTGAGCTGCTGATAAACTTTAAGTGCTTAAACATGTTTTAAAATGCTGAAACTAATTTTACAAATAAGCAAATTACATGTTTGGTTAGAAGTGCTGAAACTGTTAATAAGTAGTGGATGTGTTAGGTAAAACATGTTGATTAACTGTTCTTTTGTTACAATTACTAAATACCCTTGTCATTTTTGCAAAGAAATAATTTATTTGAAAATATCCATGTAAAGAAAAGGAGGAACCACAAATACAGGGTGGAATCGGGAATCTTGTTTTGGGAAAAATAGTAAAATACTTGGTCAAACCAAAAGTGCTTATAAGCTGAAGATCCATAAGTTGAGGATGACCAGCTAACGTTTTGCTGATTTTAACTTATAAGCACTTTTGTGGTTACCAAATGCGTAGATAAGCTAAAGAGTGCTTATAAGCCAGTGTGATCAGCTTATAAGGTTAGCCACACTGCCACACACCCTCATTATTGTATCAGGATTCTTATACATTCGTTCAACATCCTTTGCAGGTGACCTTGGTCAAACATATAATTCTCTTTCAACTCTTCAGCATTACATGGAAAGTGGAGCAAAGAGTGTCTTGTTTGTTGGAGATCTCTCTTATGCTGACAGATATCAGTATAACGATGTTGGAATCCGTTGGGATACATTTGGCCGCCTCATTGAACAAAGTACAGCATACCAGCCATGGATTTGGACTGCCGGGAATCATGAGATAGAGTACTTCCCATCTATGGTAATGTATAGTAATACAGCTAATAACCCTGCGTATGTTTCACAAAGTTTTTTGGGTTTCTTTATAATGTCAGTTAAGTGGCTACATCCTAAGTCCCTGACTACATATGAAGATACTTAGTAGAATCATGCAAGTGTGAATAAAATGAAAAAAAACTGTCTTCTTTAGGTTAAAAAAAGTATTTTTCCTTGATGTCATCTTTCATTATCAAGGTCACTAAACCTAGTATAGTTGTAACATTGTTGCTGAAGATTGAAGAGTTTTTCTACTGTAGGACATGCTTTATTCTCATTGTTACTATTGCTTTCCAGTTAAAAAGAGATATCAATACATGTTGAAAGATTCTAGTATCCACAAGCACGCCAGTCACTTGAATCAAAGATGAAATTAAGATTTTCCGTGCTTATGCAGAACATTGGCTATTATTTCACAATTCTCAGATGGACCTGAGGCCTTGATGGCTGATTTGCAAAAGCATAAACCTTAATTCTACATGTAGAAAAAAATTCATATTCATCTCTCTCCAATGTCTCTTGTATTTCGATTGTCACGCTATTTTATTGTTGTTATCAATCCTTTTCTCCTGAATGCTTTGCCGTGCTTTCTATAATATTTTGCCATGATTTCTCCACTTCTATTTTTTCTTTTTCTATCTGCGTTGATATGCCTTTCCTTGAGCTGAGGGTCTATCGGAAACAACCTCTCTACCTCCCATGGTAAGGGTATGGTCTGCCTACACTTTGCCATCCCCTGACTCCACTTGTGGCATTACACTGGAGTATGTTGTTGTTGTTGTACATCTTGACCTCCAATGTGCTCCCATCTTTTTGAGTGATGTCTTTAAATGTACCGTCTTAATCAAAATAAATAGAACTCCACGAACGAATCATGTAAAATTTCTCCCATCCCAATGAACTTTGCACAATGTTCATTCAATATATTTTGATGCCTATTGACTATATTTCTCATTATGTACAGGGGGAGGTAGTTCCATTCAGATCGTTTCTATCTAGATACCCCACACCTTATCGAGCTTCAAAAAGCAGTAATCCCCTTTGGTATGCCATCAGAAGGGCATCTGCTCACATAATTGTCCTATCAAGCTATTCCCCTTTTGGTCAGTAATCATTCCCTCTTATGCCTGTTTCTTTTGTTTCTCTAAACTAGCTACTTTAACCTTCCTAAGTGGGAGGTAGTCAGATTAAAGAGTTATAAATCATACATATGTCCCTTCGTTCTCACTTTTGTAGTTACTGTGCTTTATTCTGATACCTTGCTGATAAACACAAATTATTTTGGTTGCTACACAGAAGTTAGGGAATTTTAGATTAGGGAGTTTTATAAAAGCGCAATTAGGTTTCTAGACGCAAATGTGGGATAAAGTTGAGTCAAAAGATCTAGATAAATTCACGAGGAAGTGGTATTTCTTTGGGATCTACTCTAGCGTCTAGAACTTGCTTAATCTGATCTCAATCAGAAAAACCTACTAGCTTCTGCTAAAATTTAAATAAATTGCAGATTTCACAAAACTATATGCCCAATGACAAAAAGAAATGGCCACAAATTAAGATCAGGATTCTGCGGGTACAGATTTTCTAATTACAGAGGATTTAAAGAAGTTTCAATGGGTAGATGCGACACACTAGATTTACTAATAACACCGTTAAATATCTTGCTTGTGATTTGAAAAAATATTTGTCAAAAAGGGGGGTTTTAAGCTTTTGGATTTTCAGGACTTCGCAGTTAATTAACCAGCTAAACATGACATAATTGACATTGTTAAGATGGAAGGGCATTATTTGACTTCTGAACTTCCCAGTTGATATCCCAAAAGAACCACCATGTAATAAACTAAGCCCCATTTGGACATGATTTGAAATCAGATTGATTTGAACTTAAGTTTTGTTTGGACATGCCATTTAGATTTCTTAAGTTATATTTTTTTTCCTCATAAACATGAAAACCCCACAAGTTCTGAAAACTATCAAAATTGTTTCAATTCTTACACAATCTTACCTAATGAGCAAATTGTAGTTCATAAACAAGATATCAAAATATCCTAAGCCGCTGCATTGATAAATTGCATATCTCCATTTTCCTCCTATAAATTAATATTTGCAGTTTCAAACTGAATGCACATAATTTTATTAAGATTCACTAATCAAACAATAGTAGTGAGTAGCTATTCTTTAATATAACTAACTATTCTTCATTCATACTTATTAGTTATTTGTTCTTCTGCTGAATCCATGTGCATACGAGGAAATAAAGTTTTCTTGTAATTATGTGGTGAATTTCGCTGGGGAATTTTTAAAAAAAAATTCATGTACGAAGTTTCTTCATGTTTAGGACCAGTTTTTCATGGTCGTTTTACATGCAAAGAACAAGCTTTACTTATGGCCTGTTTTTAGTTTTAAAGAAACCTGAAAACAATTTCTTGTTCTTATTGATTTACTGTATCTTCACACATCGTCTCCAATAATTATGGATCTTTTGATGGGATAACTACTGAGCCAATTGTCTTTTGTCATGCAGTAAAATATACACCTCAATGGCATTGGCTGAAACAGGAGCTTAAAAAGGTGAACAGAGAGAAAACTCCTTGGCTTATAGTCCTTATGCATGTTCCTCTCTACAACAGTAATGAAGCCCATTTTATGGAAGGGGAAAGCATGAGATTCACCTATGAAAGATGGTTTGTTAAATACAAAGTCGATGTGATCTTTGCTGGCCATGTCCATGCCTATGAAAGATCAGTAAGTTGTCTTATCTCATCATACTTGTCGTCGGTGCTTGTCTCTTAAAGTAGGATATATATCCAAATCATAGCTTTTTCTTTGGCTATTTTAGGTAGGGCTTTGATCATAGCCAAAATCAACTCATGGAACTAAAAATAACCTCAGTTTAGAACTAACAAACATCAATAGGAAGCTAGGAATGCATTCAAACCATGAGTGCTCCATGTCTTTGAGTAAATCCCGGTCTTCTCCACGCAATAGTGTCAATCAAAGACTGGAGCATCTCAGAAGATGAATAGAAACACGTAACAGAAAAGCAAAAATAGAGATTTTAGGCATAGTATAAAAGAATGCTGAATTATCGCAGAAGCAATGCTTTATATATCTAGAGTTAATTCACTAAGAAGTATCATGTTTATTGCCAAACTAATATAGTCCTGGATGGTATCTGCATTTTACTCTAAAACCCTATCTTGCAGTAATCTGAGGGCTATCAGGATATAGGCTAGAGTGGTATAACTGCTCTTTTCTTTTATTGAAGATAAGTCACCGTTTGTGAGACACTGTTGCCTTAGAGAGAATTAGTCACAGATATCAGTTGCACATTTTTTATTCTTTAGTTTCCCTTTCAACTCTATTTGCATTGTAATTATCGAGACCTAATGTTAACTCCAATTTATTTTATCCTCTTCAGTATCGCATATCTAATATACACTACAATGTCTCGAGTGGTGATGCTTATCCTATACCAGATAAAACAGCTCCTATTTACATAACTGTTGGTGATGGAGGAAATTCAGAAGGTCTTGCTTCAAGGTAAGTTGAATGAAAATTTAACTAAATGACTTTCTATTTGCTGTTGAACTATATTGTCATTTGCTTTTCTGTGCAGATTTAAAGAACCCCAGCCAGAATATTCTGCTTTTCGTGAAGCCAGTTATGGTCATTCGACTCTAGAGATCAAGAATAGAACACATGCATTCTACCACTGGAATCGAAATGACGATGGAAATAAAGTTACAACTGACTCATTTACATTGCACAACCAATATTGGTCAGTAATCCCTTTCTAGCTTTTCGATTACATTCTTTTCATCTCTCCCATTTATTAATTTCTTTATTGACTGTCCCAGCTTGTTGGAAATTGATAGTATTGTTTCTCCTTATTATTAGCAATTCTTAAGTTCCCTATCCTGTGATTTATGTTGCTACTGATTGTGTCTTGTGTTTTGGTTGTCACATTACTTTGATATTGTTACTATTGCCTTTTCCTGTTTGTTATGTGATGTTTCCTCTAGTATAAGTTACATATCTTTTCTTCTATATGTTCTTTGATATGCATTACCTACGCCGAGGGTCTTTGGGAAACAACCTTTCTACCTCCATGAGGGTGGGGTATGGTCTGCGTACACTCTTCCCTTTCAGCTGCCAACTTATGGAAAAAACACTATATATGTTGTTGCCGTAAAACAGTAAATGTTTGGGGGTGTTTTTTTTTTTCTTTGTTTTGGAAACTGATAAGGTTAAATGTTTGGGGGTGTTTCTTCTATAATTGTAATTAAGAAAATCATTCTCAATGCTAAAGTTGCTTCTGTTATATCTGTTCTTTTTTTTTTCCCTATTTGAAATGCATTAAGTTTCCAATAGAGTTCTACTCTTAACAAGTGATATAGTCATCTTTTACTGATACATCTTGATCCTTGAGTAATACTTGTACCTCAGCTAGATGCATTCTTACAGATTTTTCCAAGGTTGCACTTGTCACATGTGTCACTATTTGTCTTGGTTTAGTAGTCGCAGTATTCCTGCAGTTTCCTGTCTTTCAATTTTCTGTTACTATCTATTGTTTCTTCTACTTAAATTATCATACTATTTTGTTGTAGTTACTGTTCATAATGTTTTGTTATGCTTTCACTTTCATTTATTCTTTCTACACTGCTTTTGACTATTTCTTCTTGAGGCGAGTCAGAAACAATCTGTCTACCTCTGAGTTAGGGGTAAGGTCCGGGTACACTCTACCCTTCCCACACCGCATTTTGTGGGACTAAACTGGGTATGTTACTGTTGTTGTCTTAGTTCTAGTCTAGTTCTTACAACCATTTGATTACTTGAAATACAAATTGGTTTATGATCATTCTTGTATACTGGTGATGTCTGGACCAGCTTGCATGTATTGCGATCTCCCATTAGCACAAGTATAGGGTAACTCTATCCACTAAGCTTAAGCAATTGAGGATACATCAACTAGCTTTTCTTTTTTGCTGTGATTTGAACCCTGATCCCCTACACTTGACGTCTAAGCCACACTCTTGAGTGCTACGAAGCAGTAAATGATTCCCGCTGTTGTTTACTCTCGATACCATTGGCTAATAAGTGCCATTGTTCTACAGGGGAAGCGGTCTTCGCAGAAGAAAGTTGAAGAAGAATCATCTGAACTCTGTCATTTCCGAAAGGCCCTCTACCGCGTGGTTCTGAGACAGTTTCTCAAGCATGTTGTCAAACTATGAGTAATTTTATGCCATGATCCTGTTAT
This sequence comes from Solanum aculeatissimum, assembly GCA_038996855.1. Classification (NCBI taxonomy): domain Eukaryota; kingdom Viridiplantae; phylum Streptophyta; class Magnoliopsida; order Solanales; family Solanaceae; genus Solanum; species Solanum aculeatissimum. The sequence continues at coordinate 43,553 of JBCEWC010000024.1, read as the reverse complement.
GCAGTTACATTGTAAAAGCCATCTACTTTTGTTGGAGATTGGATCCAGCTATTTTCCTAGTGTATTGGTCATGTAAAATAAGTGTGTGTTGTTTATATGACAGCATTTATGGAAGTATTAAGATCTTGTAAAATGAAATGGCTACATATTAGATTTTCACTCTCTGTGTTATTTGATCGCTTCAGGAAACAACTCCTCTACCTCTGAGGTAGTGGTAAGTTCTACGTACATTTTACTTTCCCTAGACCTCACTTGTGAAATTTCACTAGATATGTTGTTGTGTTATTTGATCGATATGCCCTCTGTCAAGTGTTCTGCAAACTATGGGGTAGTTGCTACAAAACTCAAAAGTATAAGCCATGAATGGTAATTTTCTGAAGAGTGTAAGTTTACATGTAATTTTTCCAAAACAAAAACAAAAGATGCAGCCTTCTGTCACCTCTCTATATTAATTCTAGTAAGACATAACCAAACAAAACACTTTACTCTATAATCTCTCTCTATATATATAAACCAACTCTGCATTACCAAACAGTTATCTACAAAAATGTACTGTTATTCTACAAATTTTCATAGCCTACGATCGACGTACAGAAGGGAAGCTAAAGCTAACTTGTGTTTGTACAGATCTTACTAAGAACAAAGAGATATCATATGGTATTTATCATTAGGAGTCCCTGTATATGGGCTGTGGTGACCATTTGAGATGCAAGTTCAGTTTCCCTGATTTAGCTCCATCTAGTTCAAAGGCTTCTTTGTATTCACCTTCCATTAGTACTTTTGTCAATGTCAATATGCACCTTCCCATGTAATCCTGCCAACAAAAGAAATTGTTAGTATTGGAAATGAATAAATACAGTAACTAATATAGGAAGACTTACAGATCGATGTAGCAATGGTACTTTTTTCTTTTAAAAAAAATAACAAAAAAAACCTAGTGTAATCCCACAACTAGCGTTTGAGGAGGGTAACATATACGCAGACCTTACCCCTACCTTGAGAAGGTCAAGAAACTGTTTCCATTTAAGACCCTTAACACAACAAATTCAAAGTTCCTAGGAATGGAGAGCCTTTACGTAGTGAGCGCTTTTACCTCCCTTAGTTGGCCTATCCAGCGCGAATTTTGAGTTAGTTAGGCCTAGTGGACTTAGGATATTGGATGGGAAAACAGAAAAAGAATAACCACTATTTCCCACACATTGAATAGCATAAAGTCAAAATAGGGGGAAAAAACAAAAACAAAGTCACGAAGGCCTGATTGGTATACCTCTTGTATATGACCTTTCTTTTGGCCTTGTGATCAATGAAAAGATTTACATGATCAAAAAAGATTAAATTTTCTTGTGGTTCTAGACTTCTAGTCAATAAAGTGGGAGAACCATGAGGTCACTAGCTCAAACCCCACCTAAGGAAAAATACATTAGGTGATTTCTTCATATTTGCGCAAGCCCCGATTGAAGGTTAAATAGATTTGAGTTCAAGAGGCACAGCACCTTCGATCAACCATAAGTCTTGGTGGACTAAATTATCGGTACCTGTACAGATGGGGAGATATCAGGTACCCAACGGAATAGTTGATCATAGGCCTTGGTGGACTAAGTTACTCGGTCCATGTACTGGTGGGGGTTTAGCAGGTGCAATAGTTATTCTGACCAGACTCTTCAACCATTTCCTAGGCAGTTTATTATTTTGGGTAGCAAGAAAACAATTGAAGATGGTCACATTCTTTTGCTGGTAGGTCGTGGATAAGGCAAATGGTCCTTGGAGGAATAGACGAGACATGATTTTTGTCTTGATGAAGGCTAGATAATTCTTTTTTCCTCCCTAATCATCTTATTCTTTAAGCAGTAATATCATGCGAACTTATCAACAAAATTTAAACGCTGACATTCAATTAAAATTCAGGAACACCATACTTAACACATTTTTCCTATTGAGGCTAACTTCTAAATGTTTCAACTGCTCATGTTATTGGTAATATTAGATCCGTCAGAACTTCAATTTTCCAAAACGATTCTAGTATGTCTCAAATCATTTGACAACTCAAACTAAGGCATCTCAAGATAGGAGAGACTTTACCTGTTCTAAATTTAAGAAATAATTAGCATGGATATTTCAGCTAAAGAAGATCTCACATCAGGAAACTTTGGAATCTGAATATAGATATATTACATCCTGGTTTATCAACGTTATTTTGTACCAAGACCAATAGTAATAGGATAAGTATTTGGGATTGATTAAACAGGAATACGCTCACCTTTCCAAATGTGTCATGGTCCCACACTTCTAGAATTAGCATATCATGCAGTCCATCCTCAACGACAAAGTCAAAAGTCTGATTCCAAACTGGATTTAAACTTTCCGGTACAACCTAAAAATGAAACGAACATATAATCAGCAGTGTTCCTAGTTATTGGTTAAAAGGCAAACTACTTTAGAAAAGGATAAGTTTTGATCCATATTTAAATAATAAGAAATGATACCCTAGTTTTGTTCTTAGTTTCAGTCTTCTTCATACTAACTACAACATACGGATCAGCTTTTCCCATTAGATCAGTTGGGGCCAGGTCTTCAGCTGATATCACGGTTACAGAAAGTACCCCTCGTACTATTACGTCTTTCCGCCTATTGATTTCACCTCCATTTTGTTCTTTTCCTTCTCCACTTTTAAAAACCTTCTCTAGTGAAGTCAATGATACATTATCGCCAAAAGGGTTACTTAACCCATTCTTCATGCCATAAGGACAATATAATAGCTCCAAGTGCACCTAAAGCAAAGATGAAGGGAATAGTTCAGACAGAGAGCTAAAAATAGAGTACAACAACAACATGCCCAGAGTATTCTCACAAAGCGGGGTCTGAGGTGAATAGAATGTACGCAGACCTCACCCCTACCTCAGAGGTAGAGAGGCCATTTCCAATAGACCTTTGGCCTAAGAGAAACAGCCCAAAACAGTCTAGAAAAGGAATAAACAAAAGTAGAAGCATACAAAACATCCTAAACAGTAACCGCAACAAAATAATGCAATAATAGAAGTACTATTTTTCTGTAATTACGGTTCAGAATGCTTGTTATGCTTTTTGAAAAGTAACTACAACAAGCCAGTACTTCGATTATCTTATTATTTTGTTGTAATTACTATTCAGAATGGTTTGTTATTCTAAAAAATAGAGTACTGCATGAATTTGTTTACGTTTGTAAGTGAGAAATTGATGTTTCTTAAGAGGAAGAAAGTCATTGATGTAGATCTTGTGCACAACAGTTTATTGGACTGGTTGAGATATCTATCATATGATTGGAGGTTTCACCGCTAGTTAACTTTAATTGTCTTGTTTAGTAGTATATGTGGATTACTCAGCAAGAACTGTTGTCTGCAGGTTTTTTTTTGGGGTAATGTGTTTAGGATCAAACTCAATAAAATTCACCTAGGCTATGTATAGCACTCAATATATGACAATTTTATGCAGTTTGATCTGATTATTGTTGAAAAAAACCACTTATATTATGATTTGATTATTGTTGAAAAAACACTTGTTCTCAAACATTATCAATTAGTACTCCACTTGTGTGTGTGTGTTCCACCAAACATTAAGTTGTATGTCAAATAAACTGATAGCAAATTCCAATACCAAGAAGTATCACAGAAAAAAAAGGGGATGCAAGTGTCACCTGGCCCCTATTCTTTTGGTCTCTCTGGATCTCCAAATCTTTCACCAACTTCAACCAAACATCCTTCACTTTACCAGGCTCAAGCTCATTCAAACGGACATGTGCGCATCCAATTAGTTCAGCTGCCTGAAGCCCTTCATCATCATAGATCTTTACCACTAAGTGTTGTGTCAATGGATCTTCAACTACAAACTCGAAATGCTCATTCCAGATTGGATTTAATTCGTTGTTCTGAAAAGAACAATGGTCAGTTAAATGTTAACTCGATAGTGCATTACCCAAATTCATATATATAAGCAGATGAAAAACTTACAATTGTTTTGCTCTTCTTAATTCTATCTCGTACAGGGCGGACATATAGCTCAGCAAAAGGATCAGATTTACCAATGAGGTCTTTGTTTGTTAACTCCTTTGCTTGAACAAGTTTCACCTCCAATACTCCGGTAGGCTTCAGTTCAAGGTCACTAATAACAATAAAATAGATTGTCAAATAGAAAATGGCAGCAAGGTTAGATAAGTAGAGAAGAAAGTCAATGAGTACATGTTATCTTCTTTATTCATAGAAGTACAAAATTCTATTAAGCTCCACTATGCTTCTTGGATAAGAGTGTGGGAATCTAATATACATGCAGATCTAGGAAGTTGGACACTTCACTACATAAATTTTAGGATTTGGAAGTATGGATCGAAGTACGGGTATGGGTGCTAGGATATGGCTAATAAGTATATATTGTGTCACAATTAAGTGAAGTTATTCAATTGAAGTCATCATGTTGTTACTGCTTATGTCTTCATAAATCTTGTGTTTTTGCTTTCACTGACTCGGTGGTCTTGTCTCTACCTGCCCAGGTAGGGTTGATATGTGTGTATACTCCACCCTCCCAGACCAACTTGTGAGACTATGTTGGGTATGTCGTATTAAATTAAAGCTAGCATAGCTAAATCCAAATAAAATAAACGTCCAGTAAAAGGCAAGATCACAGAGTAGCCTCGACATACAGAGGATCCAGTAGAAACTGACCTGTTGCTCTATATGTTCTATAGATTCCCATGACAGGTTGACTTTCATAAGACTGCAAAAGCAGTCAAAGTCCAAGTTTTGCATTAACAGATTAAAACATTTAACTTGTCTTTTTAGGGTCAATATTTAGATAAACATCCAAGAACTTAACTTTTACAGAAGACATGAGGTCATTATGAAAACAGACATATTAATTTTCTAAGTCAGAAACTCAATAGGAAATGGAAGAAAGTCATCTCGTTTACATGAGAAAGTGAATGTGTTCAATTGGAACCAAAATTGGACATAACATACTGGATTAGTGAAAATGACAAGGTTTGAAGCTCCCTTATAGAAGGATTACCTGTAATCCCCAGGCAAAATGGGGATAATTTTTCGGACTGGCCATGTGATAGAGTCTTCAATGGCATCGCGGATGGTGCCCTGTATAGAGAAATTCATTTAGTACACCTGGACAGTATGAAACCATAAGATAGATTTTTATGACTTTCCACCTTGAGAGCAAAAATCACAAACCATGAGAAAGCAATTCAAACAAACAAATTGCTTGTCTTCACTGTTCTTACAAATGAAAACAGTGTTCTAAAAACACCAAGAGATTAAAAATCTATTTGTACTTGAAAAAATTTCATCTAGACTCTCATTAGATATTTGAATGTCATTAGTACACCATAGCTATATTTATGAAGGGGATCCTTGGGGCAACGGTAAAGTTGTCTGCGTGTATACGTCACGGGTCGATTCATGAAAACAACTATTAATGCTTGCATTAGGTTAGACTGTCTACATTACACCCCTTTGGATGCGGCCCTTCCCCGGAACCTACTAAAGTGGGAGGCTTTTTGCCCTTGTTTAAAAAAGTGGAAACATTACTTCGTCTTTACTGGATTAATGAACACAATGTCCTTGAGCAAATGAAATTAAACATACAAATTATCCTTGTACTAATCATGTAGATATCTAGTGTTCATTCAGTTTCTTCCCCTTCTCTAGAAAGGAAAGGGAACGTAAGGTAAATCTTGGACCATTGTAGCATTATCCACTTCTGGAAAATCCTATGTGTTATGATATTTGATCAAGCTGCAGGAACGACAGAAGGATAAGAAGATATGAGTTACAAAATTAGATGGTAAAGTTTTGGCCAAACCTCAATTGCATCAGAAATGCCAGGTATTGCTGTCATGTCACCACCAACCACTTTAAGCGTAAAGTCCAGCTTCTTCTGCAGACCAGAAAAGATTTATATTGTCATTCTTTTCCTTACACAAGTTAGGTGTGGTGTTAGATGTGTGTGTGGCTGTCCAGGCAAGCTTGCATCTTACATCTTATGTGGACCCCACAGGGCTACACCTCGACAAAACCAATTACAGGAATGGTAATTTTGGACATGTTGGGTGTCATGCATGTTCACCAAGATAGAAATTTGAACTTAAATTCTCTTTTTTTTTAAAAAGCTTAATTCTGAAACATCAGCATCTAAATCCGCAAATGAATTGGGAAATCCATGAGCTATTGACCAAGTTGGTGTTAGATAATCATCCAAATCCATAATTTAACTCTAAGCCCAAGCGTTATGTGTAAAAGTGTCTCCTTATGTATTGTGCAAGTAACATTCATAAGTTGACTTTGCACGTGAGATCACACACACTTGTATTGTAAGAAATTATTCAGTGTGCTCAATAGCCTTAGAATGAAAGAGAAGTACGATAACACCTTTTTCCTTAGTGAATAACAAACAGCTCCAAAGCAGGGAAACTCATCAACAAGCGGCCTGAAGATCAGCCTGAATATCCCAGTAAAGCCAATGTTTTTCACCTAAAAAGGAGACAATAATCACCACATAAAATCGAATTCCGTGAGAAAAGCTAGAAATAATAATATAATACTACCTTTGTTTCAAAAAGAATGGCTTGCTTTCCTTTTTAGTCTATTTCAAAAAGAATGACCCTTTCCTTTTTTGGCAACACTTTAATTTCAGCTTGCCACATGGCATGTTCAAGGCCACAAGGTTAAAGGACATTTTGATACATTCGACATAACTTTAATTTAGGACCACAAGATTGAAAAGTCTTCTTTATTTTTTTGAACTTCTGCCAAGTTAAAATACACCATTCCTTTTGTAACGGAGGGAGTATACAAAAACAATATACTTAGTGTAATCCCACAAGTGGGGTCTAGAAAGGGTAATATATATGCAGACCTTGCCCCTCCCTACCTTGGAAGGTAGAGAGGATGTTTCTGATTAACCCTCCGGCCTCCACTCAAGGAAAAAATAATAATGTAATATATTGGGGGAAAAAAAGAAAGTCACAACATAGGTGACAATGTAAGCTTATAAATTTTTTGTAAAAAAAGAAAGAAAGAAAGATAGGAGGCAAAATGAACATGTTAAAATGGACGAATTGAGAAGTAAAAATCATGAGCCAGCCATTTTTCTAGATGAAGTCCTTGAACAAGCAGATTCTACAGGGTGGAAATGAAAAAAGTTAAAAAAGAACTCTACCAGAGAACTCTAGCGTAACAGAATGTCTAGTGGATAGTTAAGAGGTAGTTATATTGATCCTTGTTGATAAGTACTCTGTTACTAGATATTTATTTTTGCATAAATATGCTCCGTTGAGAATTCTGTGAAGGTTTCATTAGGTTTCTCTTGTTTTGAGTACACTGGATCAGCAGATTTGCACAATGGAAATGTGTATCAGTCAAGGTCCCAGTTTGGGTCCTGAAACTAAATAAATGCAAGTTATGTTACTATTCTCCAAAAAAAAATGCAAGCTTAAATATATCAACAAATAGCGCAGTCATTATAAATTTGAGTTGTTTACAATTGAAACAAATTGATATCTCAGAGGCAATGAGCATGCAGCTTGAATTTCAGATCGTATCAAGTGTAGCAATGAAACAAAAATTACAATGGGAACAAATTGATATCTCAGAGGCAATTAGGATGTTAGCACGAATCTAGATCACATCAAGTGTAGCAATGAAACAAAAATGTCACAACTCTGAGGAGCAGAAGCTATTCAGCGTAATGTTAATCAGCAAGTACAAACTAAATTACCTGCACTGGTAATGCTACACCAACGTATGTCATGATATCAAGTATAATGCTTGGGTTCCCATCCCAATTCATCTCTAGTTCCATGGTAATACCTTCACTTCCACCTTCAAGAATAGAAATTCCTGAAAGATAAAATCAGTATGAGCACCAAGTATGTGTCGAATAAAATATGTGTTTCTCCTCACAAGCAATATTTTTTTCCCAGCTTAAATGAGATGACATATTAAATTATTGTTCAAATAGCTTCATTAGGTTCACTTCTCTTCTTCATCATTTTGTCTAATATGGGATGAGTAAATGGTTTTCTTATATGTCCTTGGACAATCCTCACCCCACCTTTTGGGGTTGAGTTTAAGCCCAAGACTCATTCTTTAACATGGTACTAGAGCCAGAGCCATCACATTTCTTTGTCCATGCTCCAACTTACAAGGTCTGGTGTCCGTGCAAGTGTTAAAAGTCCCACATCAAATATGACAATGATAATTCGTCTGTCTTATGCATTTGGACTATCCTCGCCCTATGAGCTAGCTTTTGGAGTTGAGTTAGACCCAAGATCAATTCTTCAACATATCTCGATTATTTTTTTAATTAAAATTTTGACTTCTCAAAGAGAGAATAATATCAGAGAATCGTTATGACTACTTCGACGGTGAAGTTAGGGATAATGAGCATCAGTGTTTTCAAAGGCATTTTCTGGGAGAAGGGGCTAAGACACACCAAGGAAGAATGGTCCGCAACAATTGCGGGGCGTAAACCCCAACCCTTCCAGCCATTCACTTAGGCATAAGTCCCAAACTTTCAGGTCTTCATCTGGAGCATAAGCCAAGAGAGCTCTCTAACATTGAAATTAAATTGCTAAACAAGTCCTTTTTTAATACTTAAATACACAAAAGTCAATTCTTTGTAAATTCTCAAACAAAAAAACTCAAAAGACCAAGGGCTTTTTGATTGTTAGCTCTGATTTTATAATCCTTTCTCTTAGTCGTTTATACTCTTTAGCTCTTTATTAGCAAATTATCAGCTGCAAAGTAAGAGCTTTGACTTCCAATACTTGCTCTGCTCCCACGCTTCTTGTAGTGGGTTCATTCAACATGCTTTATTTTATACAGTATTTCCTTTTTTGTTGTCTTTTTATTCTTTTCAAGTTAGTGTCATGTTTTGAAATTCCTTTTGGTATCACTTAGGATACTGCTGTAGAAACTTTTTTTCAAAAAATGCTTTATTTGTGTGATAATGAGTAGCTGTGATTGGTAGTCTGAATTGTTAGGAAATGACATTTTTACAATACTAAGTATGTTCCATTACTACCACACTAAATGAATCTTTTGGTCTTTCACTTGTCCATGTTTGGGAAAAAAAAATTGTAATGTTTGTGCATACGTTAGTACATCTATGTACGTATATACATTTTCCACTAATTTCATAAACTTGAAAATTTCTACAATTTGGATGTAAATTTACTTTATTGTGATTTATATGCTTATCTTATTAATTTATTATATTAAAAAATCCATGGCACTTACGTCCCAAGCCTCAAGGCTTATGCCTCACCCAGTGTCAGGTAAAACATCATGCCTCATGCCCGCACCTTTTAAAACACTAACTAGTATGATTTTTGGTTAGGATAAAAATGGTCCATGTAATTTCTGAGGTGGTCTACAGGCAAAAGTTTAACTAATTAAATGAAGCAAGAAGTTTGCCATCAATAGAAGTGGTCGAATTTCCATCTATGGGAGTAGTCAAAGCTCTTAAATGGATCAAAGGGGAAAGTGGGACAAGAAAATCAAGTAGAGGAAATAAAATATAATATAACAGGCTCGAGGAAAAACAACAAAAATGAACAAAAAGAAAAGCTCAACCTGCAATCTCTGAGTACAAAGCTTGACAATTTCTCTCTTACCTACTCCATGACCACTTTAAAGCCACGGGTAAAATGGCTGAGGTACCTAACCTAAGGTTTCATCCAATGTGCAAGAGTATGAAACTCAACAACATACCCAATGTAATCCCACAAGGGATTTGGGGAAGTTAGAGTGTACGCATACCTTAACCCTATGGGCATTAAACTCACTCACCTAATATTTGCTGACAACATCATGACTTTTGCAAAGGGAATCAAGCTTCTCTCAACCGAGTTGACAAGTAATGCAGAGAGACCTATGAGGAGGATCTGACAAGGAGAAGAAGACTGCTCTAGTGACTTTGTAGAGGGTCTATCATTCCAAGTACGGTGGACTTAACATCAGGGATACAATATCGCTTCTGTAGGTAATCTTGTATGGCTGTTGAATGAGAAGAAAGATGTGCTTTGGGAGAAAAGGTTGCACGGGGTATATATAAAACATGATATGGATTTTTGGGTCCACAACATCCTGTTGATTGCAGTTGGTACTGGAAACATTGCAAAGACTCAAAGGTGATATGGTGAACTAGTACACTGATAGCAAGTACTCTATATGGCTGCTAACGTCAAGTACTCAGACACACTGAGTTACTTAACTTTGAACGGAACTAGACCTGTCTGGAATCTCGCAAAGTGGATATGGGATGCAGTGACAATACTTTAACACAGATTAATTCTTTATTGGAACACTCTTAAAGTGAATGTGATGTTTTTGTCTGTGGTAATATTTCACAGTTATTACCAAACAATATACATACGTTAGCAGAGAAAAATTAGGGATTTGAATTTTCATCATACGTTAATAATCTTATAATAGTAAATAAATTGAAAGGGATGTTGAAATATAGACAAGAACAATTTATCTCATTTCTAAACATAAAAATCTCAGTTTAGGTCAATAAATATACAACATTATGGTGTTAGGTTTGGGTATTTTTTTTTTTTTAATTATCTTTATACTTTAAGTTTAAAGTTCAATTGTCAGATGAAAAAGTTGTATCTCCATTTTTCATCATTTTGAATGTTGTATGAGCTTCATTACTCCCTTAAAAAAGTTCTACAAAGGAAGAACTGAAGGCTTTTTGTAGCGTTCTAACTAATAATACAATTATTGAGAGCTAGGATATGCGTTTTCTGTAAGTTATATCAATACATTAGTACTTCTAAATACAAAATTTTACAATCATCGCTAGGCTACACGTGGGAGGTAAATACTCTAAAACTAGTATACGCAACACATATGAAAGCATGAATTGGAACGAGTATGAGTGAAAGCTAAACTACTTGTTCATCGTTTTATGTTTCTTTTTCGGAAAGAAAGAGCCACCGTAAGTTTTGTATATTATTTATTTCCCTCCATTCCAACAATAAAGACACAGAAAATGCAACTGCTGAAGAATGTTTATACCAGCCATCGTCTAACCTGTGAACTGAGGAGCAACAGTACCAAGAGTAAACTTGGAAAATTTCAACGATGCCAAAATCATAGGCCTATATTGTTCCAAAATTGGCTCCACACTTGATCTTACCAGTTCTGATGCTGCCTGAATTACAATACCAGAACAAACTCAATTATCCACAAAACAAAAAAAAGATCCATAAAATTAGACTTTCGTACAAAAAAAAGTTACTCCCTTTGTTTCAATTTGTTTGTCCTACTGTCTTTTTTAGTCCGTTTCAGAAAGAAAGTCTAGTCTATTCTTTTTTGACAACTTTTTAGTTTCAACTTTTCACATGACATGTTTAAGACCATAAGATGCAAAAGTCGTTATTTATTTTCTTAAACTTCATGCCAAGTCAAAAATAGACAAACAAACTGAGACCGATGGAGTATGAGAAAATCAATGGAAACTCAAAATTAACATGACCAAAACTGCATAGAAATTTAGACTAACCTCATCCACAAAAGGCCAGATCTTTTCAAGATGAGAATTAAGCCAATTCAACTGCAAGTGTTAAACATGAAAAAGAAAACATAAAAGAAATCACTAATCATAAGTATGAAAAAATTTAACAATTAAAAGTAAGTTCAAACAAAAATTAACCTTTTGTTGACTGGAAAAAACAACCCAAGGAGGATATTGCTCTGGTGTAAAAATCTTTCTGGAATCTTCCACTGTCATTCTGGCAAATGCCGCAATTGTAGTAGCCTTCACAGTTTAAATTCATCAACATACATAAAAATGCAGCAACAACAACATATCCAATGTAATCCCAACTTGGGATCTTGGAGGTAGAGAGGCTATTTCCGACAGACCTCAGCTCATGGAAAAAACAGTCCAAAATAGTATAGAGCAAGAAATAACGAAAATGAAGAAGTCATCACAAAATACTATAAACAACCTCATAAATCATACATAAAAATGCAACAACAACAAGAATAACAACATATCCCGTGTAATCCTGCAAAATGGGGGTCCGAGGAGAGTACGGTGTACGCAAACCTTACCCCTACCTCCAAAAGCAATTTCCAGTAGACCTCAGCTCGTGAAAAAATCAATCCAAAACGATACAGAGAAAGAAATAACGGAAATGAAGAAGTCATTGAAAAATACTACCGAAAACCTCACAAATCATCATTCATACAGAAAAATGCAACAACGATAACATATCCAGTGCAATCCCACAACGTGCGGTCTGGGGAGAATAAAGTGTGCACACACTTCACCCAATACAAGTAGGCAGAGAAGCTATTTCCATTAGACCCTAAGCTCATGGAAAAACTAGTCCAAAACAGTATAGAGAAATAATGAAAATAAAGAGGTCATTGCAACATACTATAAACAACCTCACCAATAATACATAAAAATGCAATAACAAGTTTACAACAACAATATATCCAGTATTAGTATAATTCCACAGAAAGTGAGATAAAATGTACACCTTATATAACTACAGGTAGGGCAGAGAGGCTATTTCCAAATAATCCAACACAAATACAGAAAAAGCAATAATGAAAATGAAGAAGTCATCCCAAAAGCACCAAGAATTCAATGCAACCAAAAAAGTAAAACAAAAACTAAGAGACCCTTTACTTAACCACTAAGAATTCACCTAAAACAGAAGTAAAAAGACTCAATTTTTAACTAACCAGTTCAGAACGACATTTGGATCGATAATTTTCAGATTTAACAAAGCCAACTACCAAAGCAACTCCAACTACAGCCCCAATAACAACACCCAAAACAAACGACATCGTTTAGCTCCTCCTCCTCCTCTTCTTCTTCCAAAGTTCCCTTTTTTTTTGCAAGATTCAGTAAAACTGAAGCTATTCAAGAAAACCAGCACTGAAAAAGTGACTACTAGAACATGTTCTTGGTGGGGTTTCACTACATTTAAACACATGAAAAGATGGTGGGGTCACGAAGATTAGAGGTTTAACACTAGTAGACAACAATTTTTTTTATTACACAGAAACCCTGTTGCTATAGCTCGCAAATTACATAAAAAATGTAATTTATAATAGTCAAATCTGATGCGGCAAGCTCAACTCAAAATACAAATTTAGCATAAATCACTAGACCATTCAAAGAGTAATACTACTGGATAACAATTAAATAATGGATAAAATTTTATAGCTAAACGATAAAAATATAATGCTAATTTTATTTATTTGTGCATTGTTGATAAATTCTCTAATTAATTTTATGTTTTTCATAATGTCATGCTAATTTCATTTACTTAGAGATTATTGATAAACTTAGTAGCTAAGTTTATATTTATTTTCTCAATGAAGAGATTAGAGTTTTTTGGTTAAGAATTTGCTTGGATATATTAATGTCAATTTAAAATGAGAAAGTATAATTAATGAAGAAAATATAAATAACATAGAAGCATTCTAAAGTATTTTGGAAAAAAAAATAGTAATTATAATAAAATAAAATAATAATCGAAATATAATAAATAATATTTAATAGCATAAATTGAATGAATCAAGAACTATGAAAATAATGTTGATATAGTTAACCTCCGGGGGTTTGTGGGGTGGTAATTGACTTGAGCATTGGGGTTTGCACTCTTTTAAGGTTTTAAATTCTAAATTCGCTGGATACAAATAATTTTTAAGGATCATCGGACTAGATAAAATTTAAATTAATCATAGTGCATTTACGAGAAACTCCTTGCCAAGGATCTGTGCATCCCCGAAATGTCATATAACGTAAATCAAAAATATAATTGAATTTGAATATGTATATCGGCAAGAGAAAAACCAACTTGTTTATTGTTGTAATTAAGATTTGGACCGACAGCGCCACTTTCCTTAAATGTCAAGCGCCTGGTCGCCATTTGCCGACAAGCAAGGTGGACACGTGTAGGGCTAAGATCATCCCAATCATAATTCCAAATTTTTGGAAAGTCCAATAATTTTATACTATGATCCTTTTTAGCAAAATTCAGAAATATATTTAACTTTTTTTGTATAAATTATTTTTTGACTTTTTTGATTATTAATATTTGAATTTTTTATTTTTAGTGTAAGAATAAAAGAAATAAAAAAAAAAGAATGCAAATTAAAAAAATGTAAAAGAAATTAAAATTATTTATTTGGCAGCTATATTATAATTTAAAACTTTTTTTTCTTGGCTATCTCCAAAAAAGGGGAAAGGGTGAAATAAATAAATTTGATTATTAAATAATAAATTTAAATTAATCATTAAATTAAAAAGTCAAAATAATATGTGAGAAGTATTGAAAATAAATTTACATTGGATAACCATTTTTAATATACTATATATATATATATAAACGAGATAGTTATTTGATATTTCAGAATATAACTTTTTCGGCAAATACATTAATAGCTAGTGTTTGATCATAAATTTATAAGTATTTTTGATAAATTATTTTTAGGCGAAATTTTGGATGAAGTCATGCATTGGGCTATAAATTTTGAGAAAATTATTTGGCTTTTTAAATAAATATAATTTATACTCATAAGTTTTAAAAATTATTAAAAAATGCATGTAGGCTTGTATTATCATTTTATAATGAATTTGTTTCGTGAAAAGTCATGACAACAAACACAATTAATATGAATATGAATATGAATATGAAAAAAAGGATACTATTGATTTGTATACAAAAAACGACTATTATTACTTATATTAGAAGTGACATTGAGAATAACTCGAATAAATTTTTTGTAAAATATGTATATAATTTACAAAAATTATACAATAGCTAGGACTGAAATTAGTCCAAAATTATAGATGATGGATGCTTTTATAAACTATAAAAATTTAGCAAAATTTTAAAGTTTTTAAAAAATTTCAATTACTAGAATCTAGCCCAAACACTAATTTTTTTCTAGTATTTGAATACTTAATATGTTTGTTGAATATATTTGCTAAGAAATACTTAATAAGTTGTATGACCAAATTGTTTTTTTTAATATATTTGTGGCTTAACATGTTTTTCTTTTGTTGCTCATCCGGTATTCGATGCCCTGCATTGGAGCCTGACTACTTTAGATTCGGGGAAAGCGCTCCCTGATAAGAATTTTTTCATATTTAGGACTTAAATTTGAGACCTCTAATTAAGAGAGGAACAATCTCATCCATTGCACCACGCCCTTTGATAGTAAGGTCAAACATGTTGGTTATTACAATCTAACGTACGACTAGTACTATTATTGTTGTTTAACATGTTTATTTGGAATATGTCATTTCTTATTTCAAATTATTTTTCACTAATTTCTTTCTTTATTTCACGTTGAGGTTGGTGAATTCTATCTAAAAGCATATGAACATTTCAAAATCATGAGGATTAGTTCATAGCGATGGTGAATTGTGATAACGATTAGTGATATATAATATTGATTATGATAGTGATTAGTGAATGTAATAATAATCGATAGTGATGATTGTAAATGATGGATAATGATGACAATGATTATTTTTTTATGGTAACTGTGGAGGTAGGTAGTGATGATTGACGATGATGGTAATTGTGGTTAAAATAGTGCTTGTGTTTGATAGTAAAAATAGATAGAGTAGCGATGAACTATCATTTTTATAGAAATTAAAGTAGATATCTTGGACTAAGATCATCAATATTTCTTTCCTTGATAAAAAAATTATACTAGAATCTAATTTAGACTTTCCTATTTCACGCAAGATCATGATTAAAATACTTTTATTAAATTTTATGACAAATCAGATTAAGATAAATAAAGTGATTCTCGCTTTTTAATAAAATACTTTAAAATTGAGAGACAAACAAATATTCCCTCATTCACGATGTTGTTTAACACAGTTTGATTTGATATAAAATTTAATAACGAATAATTAGTTCATGCTCAAATACAGGCGGAGTTAGTAAAGAAAGAGGTACAACATAAGCAAGTAAGCGGGTCACAAGGAAGTCGAATTCCAATCACAGTGAGTCACGCCGCTTTCAAACCAGTAATAATTCTGTCCCAATTTTCGCCTCTGCTTTAGAAACAGTCTTTCTTGTCTTTGAACGAATCATCTCTTAAGACAAGACTCTATCCCTTGCCTGACCAGTTAAGAAGACATCTCGAAAGAGAAAAGTAGATTATCTCAAACAATAAAAAACGAGTTTAGAATGGTCAATTATCTTTAAATAAACACTCTACTAATTTTTTACAAAATCAAATCAATATAAAAGTCAAATATTGATTTGAAAAATCAACTCAAGTCAAAAGATTAAAATCTTGGACTAAGACCATCAATATATTTTCCTTGATAAAAAAGATTTGAAAACATTAATCTAAATCAAAATTAAATATCAATAACTTATTTCCCTAAAATGCCTAAATTTTCCAAGAATGTGATAATCTATCTTTATATATTTTATATATGAAAAGTTTTGACTACTATAATTTTCCTTAAATGTCTTGTTGATTTTTTTTTTTTTATGACTAAATATTTTCTTACTATAAAGTTGATAATCAAAACACTATATAATAGCATATTCTTAAGTTGATAAACAACAACAAAAATAAAAAATTTAAAAAAAAATTGTAGTTTGAAGGGAAAAAAAATGGGCAAATTGAATATTTTGTTATTTTATGTTCTACTAGTTATGTTGATAGCATCAACAGGTAATTTTTTTATTTTTTTTTACAAATATTTTATGTTATATTAAAGAAATTAGTATAATATCTTGTTATAATTTTTACCAACTAATGAAGTATGAAAGTGGTCATTTCAATTTTCAAGTTATATAAATCATCAGGAACGGAGACAGAATTTTCATCAAGGGGGTTCTAAATTTAAAGAAGTAGACACATGAATTAATCGAACGATGTTCGATGTCTATTATATATACATAAAAAGTTATTTTAATCATATATATTAAAGAGATTAGTATAATAGCTTGTTATTTTTTACTAACTAATGAAGTATGGAAGTGATCATTTCAAGTTACATAAATCATCAGTAGCGAAGTCAGAATTTTCAGCAAGCAGGTTCCAAATCTAAAGAAATAGATACACGAACTAATTGAAGGATGTTGATATCTACTGTGTATACATAAAAAGTTATTCTAACCATATTTAAATAGTATAGTTTTCCGCCGATAAAGTAGCTCTGCTCCTGTAAACCATAATGACCAATAAATCTATTTTAAGTTTAGGAAATAGATAAATAATTAACTTAAATTTTTTTCTTCATATTTTATGTAAATATGTGATTTTTTTTTTGTGTGTGTTATATTAAAGAAATTAATATAATAGCTTGTTATTTTTTTACCAACTAATCAAGTATGAAAGTGATTTCGAAGGAGGTTCAATATCTACTGTACATACATGAAAAGTTATTTTAATCATATATAAATAGTATAGTATTTCATCGACAGTGTAGCTCTGCCCCTGTAAATCATAATGACAATAAATCGATTAACTTATATTTTTTTTCTTCATATAATAAAATTTTAATTTCAGGTTTTTTCCAAGCAAATGGTTTGAATTGTTGCACTGATAATCACATTGGGAGATGTATTCCAGGAAGTGAAGATGATGCAAAATGTGATGATATTTGTAAGCAAAATTGTAAAGGAGGACATTGTAAAGTTATGGGAAAAACTCCTCCTAATCATTTTTGTCATTGTCTTTGTTAATTATATCCTACAAATAATAATTTCTATAATAAAATTTCTAGATTTATGATATTTTGTTCTTTTATTATCACATTATAATTATTATTTTTTATCTTTGCCATCAACTTCATTTGCAATATTATGATAATGGAGTGGTAAATGATCTATCTTTTAATGTGAAATTATAAAATTGTCTTGAAGTCTAAGTTAGATTCTGTTGTTTCATGTAAGATCGTGATTAAAATTCTTTTATTAAATTTTATGACGTATCAGATTAAGTGATTCTAAATAAAGTACTTTGAAATTGAGAGACAAACAAAAGAGATGGATTGACAAAAATATAAAGGATGCACATTATATCTTAGACAATCTCATAATGAAAAGGAAGGAAAATGTGAAGGCATAACACAAGTTAACACGATACACATATTTTTGAACTCGATGATAATGTAGTCCAAGATAATATGAATTTGGATTGTGATAAAGAATAGTATTAGAGTCGAATCCTTCTAGTTCGATGATGGGGAAATCTTAGTGAGTATGTTGCGACCTTACAGACTACAATAGGGTGCCCATGACAAAGGTCAGGATTATGAGAACGGGTGGACAAGTTTCTGGAGAGTAGAATGCACATAACACCTTAGGCAAATCTCGCATAGGAAAGACAGAAAGCTCATTGGATAAGCACAATTTTAAACTCGATAATGATATAGCTTGAGAAATAAATTCATAAAATTTATTGGGCCAAAATGAATAATACACATCATGGACTTGAGTTGTGATTATGACATTGTTGGGCCAACTTATTTGGGCTCACAACCATAAGTTGGGCTTACTATCCAATTTGTCTCTTCAACAAAAAAAAAATGCAAAAATACCAATAAGGTTATAATATCGATCTTTATATTTTTTTTCTTTTTAATCATTTAGTATTCAAAACTTACTAGTTTCAACTTCTCAATTCACCCCACATGAGCTTAGTAATGGAATAAAATATTACCAACCGACAACGTCTCAGAATCAGTATTTAAAGTTTATGAATTTAAAATGTTGTATCTTTTTAAATTACACAAATTTTTAAGAAAAACAAACTAACACCAATTAATGATATGTTTGAACCAAAAAGTAAATGGTTTATATGAAGATGGATGTATTTTGGACTTTTTTGGAATGAGAAAAAAGTGGCCACTTTCTTATTCCAATTCCATCTCATCAAGAAATTTCCTACCCATGGTTTTATCTTTTTTATAAAAATTTGTAAGTTGTCAAGATTGGAACAAAACTTCCAAATCATAAAAGGACAAAGATAACATGAACATATATAGCATAATTGGCAAAAGATTAACATTCCACCATATAAACTAATATCATGGTTTGAAATACTTTTAAATTTTGTGATTTTGAGCTAATATATTATGTTGTAAAAACGGCTAATATATGTCTTCTACTGTTATAAAACTGGCTCATATATATCCTTTTCATTTAAAGAAAGTGAAAATTTTAATTTTTTTTAATTTTATTTTATCCTTCTCACCCATGATTTTTAATTTGAGTTTTAATATCTCCTTAATAGATTTTCATTTATTTTTTCTTTCATTTTTTATTGTTAAAATATGAAGAAGAAGAAAAAAAGAAGTGTGAAATATGGAAAATGAGAACAAAAAGTAAAACTAATTTTTGTATATGTAAAAAAAGAAGAAGGGGGTATCTATGATATGTTTTACAAGAAAATGAGCCAAAAATAAATTTATAATAAAACTAATAAATTCAAATTAGTTGTTGAATCAAAGAAGTCAAACAAACTTTCGTGGAAGAAGGATCTAATATATATGAAGTTTTTTTAACATAAAAATTTTAAAAAATAAATTGATTTTTTCTCACTTTCTTACATTTACAAGAACCCTAGATGAGTTTTTATAACCATTTTATTATCATGCCTTAATTGCATTGAAAAGTTATCCAGTTCAAAGTATGAGTTAGTTTCAAGAAGTACTTCAACATGAGTTATACAAGTAGCCTATTTACTATACTATTTTTTAAGCATAGCATGTCAGTTTCGAAAGATTAGTTCAGTTAGTTAAGGTATTTTGCATTACTATTCATCATGCATAAAATTCAGAGTTTGAGGAAACTTGACAGTTCTAATGCCTCATTTTATCAATAAAGAACATAACTATTTTCTTTCTTTAAAGAAAACATTACCAGTTATGAGAAAATACTATCGATTTTAAGAAAGAAAAATCAGTTTAAAGAAAATATGTTGAGTTAAGGCTCCACGTAGCAGATTTTCAGTTTTATCCTAAAGTGAGATATTTTTACAGTTATTGAGCACAATGCATGTTTTGGGAGTAGTATTGAGCACCGATGTGGGTACAAGTTCAAATAACTTCAACCCCATAAACTACGTAGCCAGCGTAGGATAGGATTGTACCAGATGTACAACTCCTCACATGTCACTGAGATGGCCCAGTTTATATGGATCCCCAACACTTCGTCCCTTACCCTGGCAAGGTATAGGATGACTCTAGCAATGTGGGCAAGACGTTATATCATCATGCGCTCATACTGATGGTTGTCTGTTAGAGAAACTCCCCAAGTTAAAGTATATATTATTTTCAGATACAGGTTGAGTTGCATTTATTTATGCATTAAACTAGATGTTTTACTTATTTTGCATTGCTTATATTATTGAGTTATTTTCTGCATTAAGCCTATGATTTGAGCAATGTATCATGAATTTTCCTGTTTTGGCCATTTTACATACCGTATATTCTACATACTGACGCTCTTTGGCGCTGCATCATTTTATGATGCAAATTCAGGTACCCATGATAGCAGCTATTCAGTAAGACAGCTTTCCAGCAGCAGTTGGTGAGACCTCTTCGCTTTCAGAGGACTCTAGTTAGTTAGTCCATTTTATTTATTTTATAGTCAGACAACCGTGAGTCTTGTTGCGACACCTATCTTCAGTATAGTAAAGGCTTCATGGACAGAGTTAGTGAGTCAGTCTAGTCATTTCATTCAGATATTTTAAGCATTATTACTATTTGTATAAAGAGATATTTTCAGACTTTGTATAAAGCATGATTGAGATTCTTTGAATTTTATTAAATGTTTTAAAGATTACCTTATAAAACTCCTGCATGCATGTTAAAGTTTTCAGTTGACTGAATTAGCCAGACCAAGAGTTCGCTTGGAGACTAACAATGGTTTCTGAGTGTCGTCCACATCCAAGGTATAGGCTCAGAACGTGACATTAAACTTTAACGACTACGATCAACGAGACTTTATATTGTCGATTCCAACTTATTAAAGCTAAGACATAATTAATATTGTTATTTGTGCTAGTTTTTTTTTTTTTCCTTTTTAGGGTGGTAGGATTTTTTGTTTTATTTTATAAAGCTTTTTGTGATATTCAAAATGTATAAAGAAATGGATATATAACATTTTTTATTTTAAATCACACATAAAAGGAAGTAGGACAAATATATAGAAATTAGAAAAGTTGCTTATAAATTATTTTGGGGTCATAATTATTAAGACACATCAGACAATAATAAAAAATATATAAAAATACTTTATCTCGATTTTCACGTGAAAATATATTATTTATTAAAAATAAATAATAGAACATGGTGAGAATATATATGCCAATTAACCATTGTTAAATGTAATAAGCAATTTATGTGTATTTATAAATTTGGTATAGGTATTAAATCATAATCATTTCGGTTTATCGGTTATCAATTTTTAAATATGCTAAACTAATAACAAATCAATAAAATAATTTTTATCAATTTTCGGTTTTTCAGTTTATCCGATAAAAATGATAATGAAAATTTGCATTAATAAAAGCAAATGGAGTACAAAAGAGTAAAAACTAAAAACTAAATATTAAAGCGGATAACTAATTACTTAAGTACGATAAATATTAAAATAGGTAAAGTACTACTATAGTGTCCTATTACTATTAAATTACTAATATTTAATATTTATGATGGGGTAAAATAATAAATTATTATAATCTAATTAGGTTATTGATTTACCCAATACCTAATAGTAAAAATCAATAACTAATCGATAATCCAATAATTTTTTTTTTCAAAACCATTAAAAACTCGATAACCTAATAACAATAAATCAATAATATTTTTATCGAGCAATTCAATTTTTGCACACCCTAAGGACATAATACTTTGGATAAGTACAACTTGTCTACCTAATATGAAAAAAATAAAATGAATATGCTTGAGATATTTATACAATTATTTATTTATTGACCTTTTCTACTTGGAAAAGGTATCATTGATAAGGACTAGCAATATTAATTGCTTAAGATATTGTCCAACATAGGTTCATGCAATAATAATAATATTAAAAAAAATATTATCTATAAAATAAAATATTCTTACTTGGGACCAACATGCACTAAAAATAAAATATTTGATATTTATATTGGTGAAATATACTAATATAGCAAAAAAATTGAAAATTAGTCAAAATATGTAAGTTGATTGTGATATTATGATTGTATGTACCAACTTCTTTCTTAAATAATAGCAAAAATATCAAAGTAAATTGTGACTTATAAATAAAAATATGAGAAGATAAAGAGGTAATGTTGCACGGAAGGATAGAGGTAAACTGAAAAAATATTGGGGGAAGGTGATTAGACAAGATATGATGAAACTTCAGTTCACTGAGGAAATGACCTTAGATAGGAAAAAGTGAAGATCGCGTATTAGGGTAGAAGAATGATAGACTAGTAGGGGTAGGTTGATGTCTGGTCGTGTGATTATAGTAGGTTAGAAGGATAAGTTGTGTTTTTATATCTTGCAGTGTCATTATCCGTCTTATATTTGTTACTTTTAGCGTATTTACATACTATCATTTGCTTTCATGATTAATCGTTTTTCCTCTTTTCTTTCTTTTCCTTTTTTCCATATTTAGTATCTTCTGTTTATGGGACTTGATTTTTGAGACGAAGATTTTTCGAAAACAAACTCTCTATCTCTATGAGGTAATGATAAGGTCTGCGTATATTTCTACCTTCCCCAGACCCCACTTATGAAATTCCACCAAGTATGTTATTGTTGTTATTATTGAGAAGATAAAAGGTAAAAAAATATTGATGATATTAAAAAAAATTATGTTCTTATATTAAATTATAGAATTAGTGAATAAATAAATAAATAATACAAAAGTTTTTTTTTAAAGAAAGAAACCCCTCACGACAATTATTGGAGTCCCCACAAACTTTTTCTTCTTGCCTTTAACGATTCCTAAGTATCTAGTTGAATATTCATCGAATCGAATTAATATTTTAAGGCGTCGTATTAATAAATTTTATTTTTAATATTTATTTATAAATAAATATTTATAATTTTTAAAATTATTTGATTAAATTTATGCTCTCCTTGACATAGGTACTTTATATATATATCTATATTCACTATTTATATATAAGTGTAGATAAGCAGACACGTTTCGATTGACGTACTTTCTTCGGCTGCTTATTTAAGCAAGCAGTTGCTTATTGACGTGTTTGCTTGAGCCGCTTGATTTTACTATATTATTTCTATTAATTATTTTTTCAGCTACTTCAACTATGCTTTATAATCTTGTCCTTAATAAATTATTTTTTCAGTTATTTCAACTATGATTATACTATATCACTTAATCAATTATTTTAAATCATGTAAATATTAAAATTGTGATAAAATAAATACAAAATGATAAATTAAATCTTTTAAAATTTGACAAATTAAATTAAATAACATCAACATATATATCGAGACATGGAGAGTAAGATACATTATTTTAAATTTATGTAAAATGTACTATAAATTGTAATAATTAATAATTCAAAATATTATCATCAATTTAACATACTTAAAAGACACATGAAAAAATTGTTTGAGTCTTAAAATTTTATCAATATCACATAAAATGGAACAGAAAAAATAACATATATTTAAAAATAACGTAAAAAATACTATAAATCTTAAAAATTAATTTTACCAGACATGTAAAAAAATTAGTTGACTCTTAAAATTTTATCAGTATCAAATACAATAAAATAGAGAAAATAACATGTTTGAAAATGACTTTAAAAATTAAAAAATTCTATCAATATTATATAAATCGAGATAAAAAATATATATATTGGACCTATATATAAATGGGGTATCTTTATTGGATTCATAAAGTACAGTATGCAAATATTAATAAAATAATTTATGGTTGAAATTATTAAATAATGCAACTATGATTATATAATGATGCCTAAAATCTTGGAATATGATTTTTATATTAAATTAATATATTAAATAAAAGTAAGAGTCACTGATAGTGATAGAGAAAAGTACCTTAAAGATTAATTAATAATTTTTTTATTGGTAATTAATCATTTTTTATGTCTTAATTTATATGATATAATAAATTAAATACTAAATATAAGTTAAAAATTCTAAATACTATTTTTCAATTTAATTTTAAATGTTACTCAATTCACATAATTCAAATATTTATTAAGTAAACATATTAAATAAATTATTAAATATAAATTTAAGTTAAAGCTACTAAATTCTATCGAATCTGTAATTTAATACAAAATCAAAACTCTATATACAAGTTGATAAATGAAATTTCCTCATTAGGAATTTTTTGTCTTTATTATCACAAAAATGCAAATAAGAAACTTCCATGTTTTTGTTTAATTACATTTGAGATATAAACTTTAGTGTTAATCCTTCTAATATTAAATCTTTAATAAATAAATAAATTGTGAATATTAAATCTTCAAAAATACATGTGTTTCATATGCATAAAAGGGACAAAACACCCACATTTTTAAGACGTCATTTGTCTGCACTTAATGAAGATCTAAATTTGGACGATTCGAATTTAAAACATTAAGTATATTTATTTACATTAAGATATAAATATTTACTTGGTCTAAATAGTTTTTAAATAAAGTCATAATATGAGATTTTTTTGGACAAAATTAGTTTCATTACACAGATCTGTCACCACAATCACAATCATCATTGTCAATCATTATTATCGTCGCTAACCACTTGACTACCTCTGTCATCACAATCATCACCATTCTGAATCACTAGTTTCACACATTACGACCCCTACCTTTTCATCATTATACAATATCAATTGCCATTACCATAATCATTATCACTGTTACAACCACCACCAACATCAGCCACTACCATCATTATAAGCACACTCAAGTATCATCCATCTTCACCATCACAATGTAACTAGCATCTCCGTCAATTACCATCAATATATTCAACAACCATCATCAACTCTACAAACTACAAGCATTAACCAACTTCAACTATCACTACCCACTACCATCACATCAGCACTATAACACCAATCACCTCCTTTATCACAACTATCGTAACCACCGTTACTAGCCACTAACATCAAAATTATCATCACTACAACTATAAATCATTTTCACTATCATTACAACCACAACAACATACTCAGTGAAATCCCACAAGTGAGTTTTTGGGAGGGTAAAATCGCACTACCTCATAGAGATAGAGAAACTGTTTTCGAAAGATCGAAAATATTAGATATGTACAAAGCGATTAGAGCGGAAAGCAAATGACAATATATAAAGACAATAAAAGTAATAAAATAAATGACAGACAATAACCACATAATATATAAAGAGTCGACTAACTCTACTAACCTACTATATTACAATGTCAAACATCATCCTACCCCTACTAGCCGTCTAACCTTCTATTCTAATACGCAACTTCTACTTCTTTCTATCTAAGCTCATGTCCTCGGTGATATGAAATTGCGCTATATCCTGTCTAATCACCTCCCCCAATACTTTTTTGGTCTACCTCAACCCCTCTGTCTAACCCCTAAATCTAACCTCTCGCACCTCATAACAGGAACGTCAACAATTTCACTATCATTAACAAACATAAATATTTCATGTTTATTATCAGTCGTCTTAATCTTAATAAAACCAAATAACACCTAAATATAATTAAGTCAAATATTATACTCAATATTTTTGGATTTAATTATAATAAAACTAAATATTTATAATTATTATTCTTATTGGGAACTCAAATATTCAGTCCTTCAACTCATCTCTTCTTCTTCTCTTCTACTATATATTATGTGTAACTGCCATCAAATACCAGCTTTTTCCTGCTTTCTATCCGCCCGATCAAATGTCCGTACTAATCTCTCCGGCTCTTCCAAATGGTTCGCCGGCGACGGCGACGGCGCCGGAGACTGACGAAGAGTCGCTCACTCATCCACTGCTCAGCAGCCTCTCTCGATCAGCATCAAATAACACTTCTCAGGTCGCCATCGTCGGGTCTAGTGTCTCTCCTATTGAAAGCCTCGACTACGAGTTCGTCTCCTTCTCTCTTTTCTTATTATTTGTGTATACGTTGTAATGTGTTGTTTAATTTGCAGTGAATTAGTTGTATAGGAGTTCCGGGTAGGTTCGTTATTTGGTTAGAAATGTTTTTTTTTTTTTTTGATGTACTGAAGAAGAATCCAAATGTTCCTTGTATAGTTTATGATAATAGTTATTCTACTATGTCTGTTGCTACAGTTTTACTGACAGTAGTAGTGTGGGAAGTTCAATTTTTTAGGGGTAGAGAGTTCTGTGCTTAGAAAATCTCGGGATTTATGTAATCATCTGGTGCTTCATTGGTTGGAGTTTTTGTGATGTTTCTAGGATTTTGAGGGAATGTGAGAGATAAGAAAGAACACAAAGAGATTTCACTAGATAGAGAAAGAAAAGATCACTTTTTACCTCCAATAAGTCCATGAATTAGCTGAAGAGTGTTTTCAATTCCATTTTCTTTCTAGTTTTTAAGTTCCTGGAAGTAGATTTTGATTTTGAGTTCGGTGTATATTTTGGTGGAAAATGTTTCTTTTTTTTACTTTCCCTTTCTCTGATTAGATTGGCAAATAAAAGAAGCCTAATAATGGTGTTTGCCTGGTTGAAGAATCATGGAGAATGATTATTTCAAGCAAGATTGGAGGCGTGGAGAGACGATTCAAATACTGCAGTACTTATCCATGAAATGGGTGATGTGCTTTTTCATTGGATTGCTTGTCGGCCTTGTTGGTTTCTGTAACAATCTTGCTGTTGAGAACATTGCTGGAACGAAATTTGTGGTGACCTCTGATCTGATGCGTGCGAGAAGGTATACACTTCTCTTTCATTCATAGCTTTTCATGTAAAACCCACATACGGCTTCAATTGTTATGTTGGGATTACTTGAATTATATAATACAAACTGATATCTGCTGCTGTTTCATCCAAGTTTTGTTTGAAGCTGTTATACTTACAAGAATAATCAATTGTTTGTGCAATCTTAATATTAACTGTTACTCTTTTAGGTTATTGACTGGAATTTTATGGTCATATAAATACTTGAATATGTTATGCATATGTGTCTGGGGTAACTGAAATATGGAATATTGAAATAACCCTGTTCTGTGCTCTAAGTATTTATGAATAGGAAATGTTTCATTTACTTGTATCAATATGTTTTAGAGGTGAATGACTCTTGACATAATGCGACAGGTATACATCAGCTTTTCTTGTATTTACATCTTCCAATTTCGGACTGACATTATTTGCCAGTCTCATTACGGCTTTTATCGCACCAGAGGCAGCTGGTTCAGGTATACCTGAAGTTAAAGCTTACTTGAATGGCGTAGATGCACCAGCAATATTTTCTCTGCGAACTCTGTTTGTTAAGGTAAAGTGACCTTGAATTGCCTTTTCATGTAGATGGCTTTTTTTGTTATCCAATTGTACATTTTATTCAATAATGTTCAGTTCTAGTGTTGGTGATGGATTATGTGCTTGAGAACGAATGCATGAATTAAGGATTATGTAACTGCATGGTTGATCAATTAACGTGATTGCCTTTCATACTACAAAAATGAGCTCATAGAGGATATCTTTTTCTTTTTTTGGTGGTGGTGGTGGGGTGGGGGCATTACTTTTATTTTCATTTTATAAGGCAAGACAGATTCTGGTTTATGGGAATTATATTTTCATGAATGCTCCTGAGTGACAGCCTCTCTACCTCTGAAGTAGGGGTAAGGTCTACGTATACTCTACCCTCCTCAGACCACACTTTGTTGGACTACATTAGGCGTGATGTTGTTGAACAATCTTAACTGATTTTGGATAATCTTGAAATTCTTACGAGGTTCAGATAGTAGATCAACTGGTTTGGACACAGAGCACCTTCTTTATAATGTGAAAATTCTAGAGCTCCCTAAGAAACACCTAGGCTTTTATGTTATTTTCCAATGCTGGTATCAGGTGAAGCTAGACCTGTTTGTTATTGAAATAGAATCCTGTTCATTCTTAGCCCTAGTGATGCATACATTTTTCCTCCTCATCCTAGTGCTTCATAAATGTTCAATGGACAATGCTTGGAAGCAACTTGATTCAAGCTCCGACATGCTTATTCTTATATTTATTCCATGTAAAAACATTATGTTCTTGTAACTTTAGTTTCAATTCACTTCTGAAAGTTGTCTCCTACTAGAAATCTTGTCCAGTCATTGTCCATAACAGACTTAAACCGCAGCTAACAATGTTGTTTTGAACTGTTTATAACCATTTGGGAGGTGTTCTACCTGGGGCTGCGATTAAGTTTGTTAGGGTTTGCCCTAAATTTTCGACCTTGTTTAGATTCTTCCTCAATTGTGTTCTATTCAAATAGGTTTTCTTGGTGGAATAGAACTTTCTATGTTTATCCTTTTCTTGGAGGAGAAGTTTTGGACTTCTATAAATAGAAAATTTTTTCTTTTGCGTACAGGACGCAATGACATCCACAATGTAGTTGCTTAGAGAATTTTGTTTAGGAGTAGATTATTCTCACAATAGTTTTTAATATAATTTTTCACATGTCAATCAATTGATAAAACACTATTAAAGTATTATGCCACTTTTTAGTTTAGTTTTATTTGTTGTTTGATTTATCGCCGTTCAAGTATTGCAATTGTTAGCTTCCGCATGACACCCTATTATTTCAATCCCAACAAAGTTATGACTTTTGAGCTTCTAAATCTGCTAAGTCAATCATTTAACTATTTGTTTTCTATAGAAGATAATTCCTTTTCAATTTAACCATGGGCTTATCTATAGTTTGTGCATGGATATTTGAATCTTCCATAGTGTTTATGATTATTTTATCTCACCTCCCTAAAGGATTTTTTGAGTTTTGCCTCTCTACCTCCCTAGGTTGGGGTAAGATCTTCGAACACTCTACCCTCCCCAGACCCCACTTGTGGAAATGCACTGGATATGTTGTTGTCGTTGCATCATATTTTATGTCTGTCTTTACTCTATTTCTCTGTTTTGAAGCCCTAGTATAACATATTGGAGTAAGAGCCTTACTTGAAACTTTATGAACAGATTATTGGTAGCATTTCTGCAGTATCAGGATCTCTGGTAATTGGAAAAGCAGGCCCTATGGTTCATACTGGTTCTTGCATTGCAGCACTAATGGGTCAAGGCGGCTCAAGGAAGTATGGGTTAACTTGGAAATGGCTGAAGTATTTTAAAAACGATAGAGATCGACGAGATCTTGTCACATGTGGATCAGCTGCTGGGATGGCTGCTGCTTTCCGAGCTCCTGTTGGTGGTCTGTTGTTTGCTCTTGAAGAAATGGCATCTTGGTATGTCTAAAACAAATGAACATGCTTTAGCCTGATTCTTGGTAAACCAACAGGCTTCTGGGGGATAATAGACCTTAATGCTATATCTGTCTTAGTTAGATGATAGTAGATATTCTCTCTTTTAGAGTGATTGATATTATGCACAACTCAACAGCAACAACAACTTACCTAGTGTATTCCCATGGGGCCTGGAGAAGGAAAGATGTATGTAGACCCTTACCCCTACCATTGTGGGGTGGAGAGGTTGTTTCTGATAGACCTCGATTCAAAAGAAGTATAATAAGAGCAGAATAGAAAGGAAATAACAACTGAAAAAATAGCAAGATAAACATTGCAAATGAAGTTACAAGTAGTAGAAATAGAGAATAAGATACTATACGAATACTAGATAAAATTACTAATCAAGGAGAAGATGAGACAATGAGACTAGACCTCTGCCTCTCCCATGTAAAAGTACTAAAACGCTCAGCCACCTAATACCTTTCTATCATAATCCTTGACCTCCATACCTTCCTATCTAGGGTTATGTCCTCAATAAGTTGAAGGTGTTCTATATCTTGTCTAATCATCTCCCCCCAACATTTCGTAGGCCTACCTCTACTTCTCCTAAAATTTGCTAAAGCCAAACTCTCACACCTCCTTACTGGTGCCTCCATGTACATCCGCTTCACATGTCCGATCCACCTTAGCCTTGCTTCCCTCATCTTTTCCACCAAGAAGGCTGCTCCCACCTTGTTTTGTATAACTTCAATTCTAATCCTATTCCTCGTGGTATGCCTGCACATGGTGCACAACATTGATATTGACTTCACTGTCCAACAAGGACCTTTTGGATTCCCTTATAATTGGTGGCTTTGCACTTTCTCTTGTAAGTTATAATTTGTATCTAAAGGATGGAATACCTAAAGCAGTTAATGTAGTCTTCAAAAAATGTGGTGCACAGACTTCTGAATTGTCAGGTTGGCTCCTTGGGAGAGGATCTGGCCGTGCAAAATAACCTATATGTTGACTGTTGATGATTGACTATTATGAGAGAGAGAAGCTTTAATTATAATACTTTAGTTTAATTTTGTTTATCTGAATATGCAGTTATTTTTCCTTTGTAACGTAAGACCCGAAAATAAATCTCAACACCCAACACACTGCATTTAGTTCCTCTGTGATAAAAAAGTCTTATAGGGGAATTTGGACATGTTTATATTTTACTCGACACAAATGCATATTACCTCATATTTGCCCAGGTTGATTACCAAATCTGTGTTGATTCTCTTTTAAGAAATAATATTATCTGCTTCCTCTGTCCCATTTTATGTGGCACGCTTTCCTTTTTGGTCCGTTCCAAAAAGAGAGTCACCTTACTCTAAGTGGAAACAATTTAAGTTTAAAGTTCCCCTTTTAACCTTAATGAAATGATTCCCAACTTCAGAAATATCTAAGAATTATTTTAGTCTTCCTTTTTTCTTAAACACCGTGCCAAGTCAAAGGGTGCCATATACAATGGGACGGAGGGAGTAGTATTTTATTAATTTTATTGACATCTTTTCAATTGATACAAATTTAGATCTTCTACTAGGAAAGAAGTGTAGCTTGTAGTAAATATATATTTAGAAGTCAGTATGGTAGTATGATTTTATAAAATCGAGACAAAATCAGCTTGTTGGTCTAGTGGTAAAATAAGTGGATTGAGAAACCCAACGGAGGCAAAAACACTAGTTGACTTCTTTCCGTATGTCCGTCCAAGCCCTGGTGGAAAGAGTTTCCCGGTACTTGTGTTGGTGTGTTCTAGTTGCTCTAGACACTATGGTATTATAGTGCCAATTATTTGCCACAACACCATTGATGTAATATAGACAAGTAAATAATTGACCAGCAAAAGGCATAAGTATTGTGTTGGGGTTCAATTTCATCAACTTTTAACTATAATTGGGAGGACTCATTTAGCAGTTGTCATCTGTCATTAAAAGGGCAATTGAACTTGTTATTGTTTCTTTACATGATACAAAGATTTGGTTAATACTGTCATAACATTACCACTGTAAAATGTTTGAGGCTCTACAAGGTCTTTCTCCCTAGTTATTCTATATGCTTTCTTTTCATTAAAATCTTTTTTTTTTGGGATGTACTTTTGAGATGAGAATTTGTTATCACCTACTTTTGCATGAACAAGTCCATATTTTCCTTTTGTGCATGTATTTTTACATTTTAGAGAAATTTAGAATTTGTTCTTGAAGCTTCTTTGGAAATAAACGTGAGGGTTTCTAACATTACTTGAAATATGCTCCTTTTGTTATATTTAATTTTATGATTCTCAAAAAGAAAATTGATATTTAATTTTATCTTTTTTTCCATCTTTTGTGGATTTAGATATTTTGTAGCAAGTGTTACCTTATATTCAAGGCCAAAAGCATATTGTTGAAGTGATTGATACTGTCATTTGATGTATATTGACCATAGGTCATGATAGTTTTATATTCAGCTCCCAAGTGGAGACACTATCAATGATCTCTGAAAAACGATTAGGCAATGGGGATGGTCCAAACTTGCTTTTGATTTTCTTGAATCGTATTTTGTTCAACATACTTAAGAGGAGATCACTTTGCCTGAGCTGATTTTGCTGGAGGTGAACTCCTGTAAAGTTGAGTTTTAATGGGTGTCTAGATGGTAAAGGAATGGTCTATCAAGGGAACCTTTATTCATAAGTAGTTATGTTTGGGCTTAAGTAAGTTTTCTTCCCATGGGATACACGGCTATGTCAAGTCAGCTTTTGGACAATTTGAAAGTTCCCTTTATCAGGTCTCTCATCTCTTATATATTGCACTTACAAAATAGAGATTGATGTGATGGATACTGTAATATGGATTTTGATGTTTGGTGTGATTAAAAAGGATGCTGTAGTTTTCCCTATTGTTTTTGACATTGTAAGCACTTTCTTTGTGATGCAGGTGGAGAGGTGCTCTATTGTGGAGAGCCTTTTTCACCACTGCTGTGGTTGCGATTGTCCTTCGTGCTTTGATTGATGTTTGCTTGAGTGGGAAATGTGGACTCTTTGGTAAAGGAGGTCTCATAATGTTCGATGTCACATCAGCTAACATCGCATATCGGATCTGGGATGTGCCTCCTGTTCTTTTTCTAGCAGTTATTGGAGGCATATGGGGAAGTTTGTACAACCTTTTACAGGATAAGGTTCTGCGGATTTATAACCGAATTAACGAGTATGATCTCACTTTGGGTTTTAGATTTCATATATTCCTTTTCTTTTCAAGGCATGATAAAGTTAAAACTTTTATATGGCTCCTTTTTCTTTTTCTTTTTAGGAGAGGAGCTGCTTACAAAATAGTTCTGGCTCTTACTGTCTCTATTTTCACATCTTGTCTTCTTTTTGGATTACCATGGTTGGCACCTTGCCGTCCTTGCCCTTCAGATACATCAGAACCTTGCCCCACAATTGGACGGAATGGTAACTATAAGAAGTTTCAGTGTCCTCCAGGTCACTACAATGATCTCGCAAGTTTGTTTTTCAACACGAATGATGATGCAATCAAGAACCTTTTCAGCAAGAACACTGATGCTGAGTTTCACCCTCTCTCAATGCTAATTTTCTTTATCACCTGTTTTTTCCTGAGCATCTTTAGTTATGGGATAGTCGCACCGGCAGGTCTCTTTGTGCCTGTCATTGTGACGGGTGCGGCTTATGGTCGATTTATTGGGATGCTGTTTGGTTCTCACTCGACTCTTAACCATGGTTTATTTGCCGTTTTAGGTTCAGCTTCCCTTCTTGGGGGTTCAATGAGAATGACAGTTTCCTTATGCGTCATTATCCTAGAGTTGACTAACAACCTCCTCTTGCTACCTCTGATGATGCTAGTTCTTCTTATCTCCAAAACTGTAGCTGATATATTTAATGGGAATATATATGATCTCATAATGAGCGCGAAGGGTTTTCCTTACTTGGAACGTCATGCTGAACCTTACTTAAGACAACTGGCAGTGAGTGATGTGGTCACAGGTCCACTTCAGCTCTTTAACGGCATTGAGAAAGTTGGTAACATAGTTCATGTCCTCAAAACCACCAGGCATAATGGCTTTCCAGTGGTGGATGAGCCCCCGCTTTCCGTAGCACCAGTTCTATTTGGTTTGGTACTCCGCGCACATCTTGTTACATTACTAAAGAAGAAAGCATTTCTTCAAAATCCTGTACCTGCTGGACATGATGCCTTTAAGCAGTTTTCAGCTGATGATTTTGCAAAGAAAGGTTTAGACCATGGAGACAAAGTGGAAGATTTACAACTGACAAATGAAGAGATGGATATGTTTATAGATCTGCGTCCTTTTTGTAACACTTCACCTTATACTGTTGTAGAGACTATGTCCTTGGCGAAGGCTCTGGTGCTCTTCCGAGAAGTTGGTTTAAGGCACCTTCTGGTAATACCCAAGGTTTCTGGGGTAAGAGCTGTTTCCTCATCTTTTTTGTTTCAAATTCTTTTCAATGATCTACTCAGAAGATGTATCCATCCATAAAAGTAATCCAAGGGTTGGTACACAAGATACATTAGCATAACCTGAAAGATGGATTACCCAACTTCCTGCACACATGCTTCTGTGCATTAGTTTATGACCTCACTAATTGTTTATATTCATGAATGAATGAATTCTTTCACCAAAATCTCGTTCTTTTTAGGTATTTGATGTGAAATAACTTGTCCATTGTTTTTTGCTCTCTATTTCATCCACCATGTTGATTATCTATCTGTTGCTTGTTGGAACGAAGCACATTTTGTCATACATGTTTTCCATTTTATTTTCCTGATAATTGGTTCTTCATCTTCTTGAACTGAATCAAGAAATTGTGGTTCGCTCGTCTGCAGAGTATACCTGTTGTAGGGATAATTACAAGGCATGATTTCATGCCAGAGCATGTGCTCAGCTTGCATCCATCCTTGGCTAAGAGCAAGTGGAGAAGATTAAGATTCAAGTTACCTCGCGGGGTTAAAATCATTTAGAGACTGGACATTCGAAAATCAGTTCTACTGAGGTATGTGAATAGAGCTGTGTACAACATGAAGCTTATTCTTCTTCCCTAATATTCCTTGAGATGGATTTTGTTATATCCCATATACATGATGGTGGGATAACTTACTCCCAACCAAACGACCCTTATAGTTGCTTAATTCTAGTGAATAAATTTCTCAGTTTTTGTCTTCTCTTTCTTCCTTTTGTTCTCATTTGTAAATGGAGCTATGAAGTTCCACAATTTGAGCTTTGATGTTGGATATTTTTCTTTGCATTTGCCAGGATGTCACGTTTAACAGTCTCTTGAAAAATGAGAAAAGTGCCAAGTAGAGCAGGGGCAGGGCGAATTCTAATTTTAATTATTGAGAAAATTACGCGGATAAGAAAATATATACCAGTTAATTAGCTAATATAACTATAGTTTAAATTACAACTTGCTACTAACATCTTTGTATAATTACAGTTAATGATATCAAATATACAAACACTTGGAACTATATGGTGAATTATACAAACATAGTGCATATACCCCCACCATCTTCGATTTTTGATTAATTTAATTCGCTTAAATCGAAAAATCAAAATTTAATCATAGTAATACTACACTATACAGTTAAAGTAGTGTACTACAACACGTAGGCCCAATTTAAACATTGATGATGTCCAATTCAATTTAAAATATACATCCAACCCAATATTCACACAAATTTAGGTAAATTGAAATATGAACCAAAATAAATCGAATCGAAATTGTAAAAATCGAATAGAATTTATTTCATTTTGGTTTTAGTTAACACTTTCACCTATCAAAAATCAAAATTTGCAAACTGAATAGTGCAACCTTATTTCAAGCTTGAATATCTTAAATTTAAACATTGTTGACTTCATATCTGAAGTTTCAAATTTCAAATCTAGATTTTCAATTTTAGTCCTTTAATTTGAAATGATTTTAAATAGGCTAAATTTTAAATATCGGATTAAAACTGGCTATAATTTAAATAGCTGGGCTTCAAGCGGCTATTTATGTAAGTTGGTCTTATATTGGGCCATCACTTAAACATGGGTAGGCCCAATTATGAAAACCCAATTAAAGGCAAATCTGTTATTATCTCTTCACTCCCAGAAAAAACTCTTCGAATTTGCTCGACGCCGGCGCCGTCACCGTCATCGTCACTCGCCGGGAAAAAATACAAGAACAAGTAGTGATAAAAGCCCAAGCGTGAACTATTCTGGTATCTTGAAGAACTTGAAGGTAAAAAATAGTGACCAAATTTTCCGGTGGGGAGAAGCTGATTATACGCTCTAATGAGTTGATCCAGTTTTCTTCAATCGAAAAATCTCTGTGCTGCTACCAATACCAATGGAAGCATCGCCCATTTTGGTCTGTTCAAAGCTACCCTCTTCGTTCAGCTGCAATGTATCAAAACAGAACACTTTTTCTTACAGACCTTTCCAAAAACAGTTGGTGAGCAAGTTAAATCTTGAAATACCCAAACCCCACTTGCGTAGTTCTTTATCAGTTTCCCTCGGTGATGTCAATTCTTCTCCTTCACGGCCATGTATTGGTGGGTTTCGGTCGACGTCACTGTCAGTGCAGTGTTCAGGTTCATATTCGAATGCAACAGAAACAGATGGTCCAAACCCGGTATTTGAAAGCATAAAGAGGTTTTCTTTGGAGTCAGTGAAGATGGGGGTTTCTCAATTGACTCCGTTTAAAGTGTTAAAGTGGGGTTTGGTGTTTTCTGTTGCTATAGCTGCGTCCAAATGGACGATGAATGTGCTGGTGAATCCATTCTTTTGGATGTATTTTAGTATGACATGGTTATTTTGGCCATGGTTTGTGGCTTTAAGTCTTGCAAGTTACGGTCTTTATTGCTTAAACAAGCATTCACGTGGGGAAGCAAATGTATTTGAGCAATTAGCAATTGTTACTTCAGCTTTCACTTGGCTTACACTAGTCCCACCTGCACATTTCAATGGGTTTCTTGAAGGTTGGCCTGTTGTATTCTTTTTGGTGTACCATTATTTCTTTTTCTTGAATGCGAGTATACGAAAACGTCTGTATGGTGATTATAACCCAAGAGAGCATGACCCCAGATGGGATATTAGCCTACCCAATTGGCAGAAGCTGTTGTTTTGTGTTGGAGTTATGGTTGGTCATTGGCTTGCAGCGTTTGAAGGCCCAGAGCTGCATCTTATTCCTGGTGGATGGAGCAATTTGGGAATTTGGGGCTTGATTGTGGTGACAGTGTTTATGCAATATCATTCCACATTGTATTTAGCCAAGTACTCAGAGAAGGTGGTTGTGCCTACTGCTGTTGTACAGTTTGGTCCGTATCGGTTTGTTCGCCATCCCATTTATGCTTCAACCATGCTCTTGTTTGTTGCTTATTGTGTTGCTCTTAGGGCACCTTTGAGTGCTCTCTTCATTGCTGTCGTTTGCTCCATATACTATGGGAACAAAGCTAAGTTAGAGGAAACTTTGATGGTAGAGAACTTTGGTGAGGGATACATGGAGTATGCAAGTAAAGTTAGATACAAGCTTATTCCTTATGTTTATTAGTGCAAGTCGTTGGGAGTTACATAATGTTTTCTAGTGTAATGTGGAGAAGAGAATGAGAATATGAACACCTCAATTGGCTTTTGTTCTGTTGTTTTAAATGTAGTTTCCTTTTGTTGTTCTTCATTTGTTGTGATTTCCTATTTATTAAACTTGTGGTATGTAAACTCAAGGCACTTGAATCCTCCATGGTGAAGCAATTCTGTATTGCTTATTTCCATTTTTTAGCTATTCTTCAATAGCTTGACAGAGATAATATCTCCTGTATGGCTGTATTAGATTCTGAGGATTTGGGTTTTAGCATTCTCTATGTTTGGTAGGTTGTGCCTTTGTAACATGTCAGAGGACTTGAGAGAGTTGGCTCTCTCTCCATAGATTTTCTTTAACCGTGTACATTTTAACTCAAATAAGTTGTCTTTTTCTTGAAACATATACTCTTTTTTCCTTGTTGATTCTCGGGGTGAACCTCTAATCTCTCTCTATATGTATAATTGGAGGACATTAAGCCAGTTACTGGCACATCTCATTGTTCGTTAATCCGTTTATCTTTTTTCCTGTATTTTCTGTTTCTTTTCCTCTTGACTATTCTACTATTCTGGTTACGCCTCTTCCTCTTATCTGTAGATACATCAAACTTCTAATGGATTGTTATGTGAAACTATTTTTCTTGTCACCCATCTTATTTTAATGGAGGAATGAACATATAGTATGGTAGAAGAAACTTGGCTGTAACACTGAATTTATTTTGGAGAAAACTCCCCTCAACAAAGGATACAACAAGGATTCTTCTTCTACACAGATCCAAGGGATTCACCCACAACATACTCCATGCCACCAAGGTACATTTCCTCTTTTTACTTTGAGATTTTCAAGTTTCGTTTCAAGTTTGGTTGTTGTTACATGTACCTTTATATTCTATTTCTCGATTTCCTGCTTGATTTTAGGTTAATTGGAGAATCAATATTGCACCTTTTGTTGATTTGTTGCCCATTTGTGAGATTCAATTAATCTTGGCGGAATATACATGTACATTTTTTTTTTTGGGTAAGTAAACAATTTATTTATTACCAAGTAGTAATTACAGCTCAAAGGGAAAGAAAAAGAACACCCTTAACTAGACATACCCCAGTTGAGTGATTGAAGTTATGAAGCAAACAAACTCATCCGAACTACAACTAGCATTTAGCCTACACGGGATATAAATTCAGGTGGCCAACATAACAAGTAAGCTTAGGACACAAATTGGCGACAAATTAACTTGTTAGGTTAACTAGAATTATGTTGTCATAGCTTTCAACTCCTTTGAATTTAAGTTAACTAAAAAAAATCTTAGGATTCCGCCAACTAGCATCAAGAGTTTAAAAGTTTCAGTAAACATTTTTTCTTCAACTATTGAAGGTGTACCGGACCAGAATTGACAAACTCACAAATGACAGTGAAAGACATGTTTGAATCTGAAAACACAGAAAGAGAACTCCAAAGTAGGGAATAAGGAGAAGAAAGGTGGAAAAAAAGACATGAATGAGGGAGAAACGTAGGGGGTGGTTGGGAATGAAGTCCTGAATTCCAGTGTAAAATCAAATTTGGTATATGAATTCTGAATTTTCAATTTAAAGTTCACAACAAAAGAGCAGACTGTTCCTTCTTCGAATCTCTCTTTTCTTCATTGGCTATGGTATTGCTTGGAAGCACTCAGTGTCTTCAACGATGGGAGATTTTCTGCTCCCAGTAAAATCCTCGGAGCGTTCATGACTTTGCAGGTCCCTTTTCTTTGGTTTCTTAATTATCAATCCTTTTTTACTTAATTTTGTTGCTATTTACTTTCGGAAAAATTTGGGAGGATGTCAAAAATGCTTAAATATTGAAATGAGAATGTGTGAAATGTAGAAATTCAGTCATATTATTTCAAGATGGAGTATATGCTCTTTCTTGCTATTTTATTTTCTCTCCAGTGTTGTGTTGGTCTTTTTCAGTTTAACATAGGCTGTTCCAAATTTTACTTGGACAAGATTTCAGGAATGTTATTTATCTTCTACCAACACCCCCCTTCCTCAACACCCCTCCCCTTTTTTTCTCCTTATCATTTTTGGTCCACTGAATTTTTTTGGTTCTTTCAATTTTCTCCTTTTCGATTTGAAGTCTCGAACAATAACTGTCGAAGCTCAAAAGGAAACAAAGTAACTAGGTGTTTGGTCTTTCCATCGGACTTTTGTACATTACTATCATGTTGGTTCTTGAATTGTATGCTTTAATGGGAGGATATTTTTTCAAATTCATTTCATATAACAACAATCTGCACCATGCTGAAAGTGAGGCCTTTCGATTTGGCTATGTTAATTTACTTTCAAGGTCCACTGGCTAAACACTCTTTCCTTCTGATACTCTCTTTTTTGTAGTTGATGTCTGAAAATAAACCAACTCTGGTGAGATTATACTAGGAGTGTATTATTTAACCATGTATGATGAATCTTGAATATGTTCTTCAATATTATCAGTCTTTTGCTCTGTTTCTGTTAGTAGCAGTTAACAGTGGTATGATCCTTTTCAGTTTGTTGTGGCCATTTATTGCTTCTATTTCATGGCTGTTAAAACTGTCTTATCGGAGAAATTTTATAGACAGACTTTCTCCTGTTGTTGATGCAGAGTTATCCGCAAAATTTTGCTCTCTCTCTTTTGCTGGAATTCTATTGACGGATGGTAAGAATTTGATCTCAAACGCATAACTTGTGCATCTTAATCCTCTAAGTAACGGCAATGGATTTCATTTTTCTCATCCATGCGACTTTTACAGTTGTACTCAGAATATTACTATGTTAACGCGTCACTGTTTTTCCAGACTAGCTTCTCCTTCAGATATACAGATACAATGATACTTTGATCTCGCCTTATGAACTCTTTGCAACGAGTATGCATCTACGAGGTACTTCTCAGACCATTTTTTCGATATTTAACCTATTGCTCATGTGAATTCTAATGAAAATTTCATTCCAGTTTGTCTTGCTTCAACTTGTTTTTTGTCA
This sequence comes from Solanum aculeatissimum, assembly GCA_038996855.1. Lineage (NCBI taxonomy): Eukaryota > Viridiplantae > Streptophyta > Magnoliopsida > Solanales > Solanaceae > Solanum > Solanum aculeatissimum. The sequence goes on along the minus strand of JBCEWC010000024.1, from coordinate 3,529 downwards.
ACCATGCATGTCTTGTTGGTCATTTAAACTTACTGTTGGTTTTTGTACATATGAGTTGTGTTAAGAACAAGTTTAATGTATGCCATGTAGTTGAATGTTTTGTACTTTTTGTTTGTATGGTGATATCTCAGTTATGCAGTTAGTGGCCGAGCCAAGATTTTGATCAAGGAGATTCAACATCTAGATGGCAAACGAAGATCGTAATTTGCATGCACTTGCTATTTCAGGAGGTATCTGTTATCTTCCATTAGCACAAGTTTTAGGTGATTTTGTCTATCAAAGGTTGGACAGATCGAAGAAATCACATACTGTTTTTGTTTCCTCTCATATATGAACCTGATACCTCGTGATTCTCTAACTATATTCTTTTTTACCACATTGAGTGTGTTACATGATGTCATTGATTTTCAAGATGAGTTTGATGTCTTATGTTGTTCGAATTCTTCAAAAATATTATCAAATGCGTATTAAAGAATCCAACACAAATATAATAACATTTTTTATGTTAAGGATACTCCTTTTCCTATTTTAAAGGAGTTAAAAAATTACACAGTTAATATTTTTTGTATCAACAACATATCCAGTGGAATTTCATTGGTGAGGTTTGGGGAAGGTAAAATGCACATAGACTTTATCGCTACCTCGTAGAGATAAAGAGGTTGTTTCCAGAAAATCTTCGTCTCAAAAATTAAGTCCTATAAGCAGAAGATACTAGATATAAAAAAAAAAGAAAAAGAAAACGACTAATAATGAAAAGTAAATGATAGTATGTAAATACTAATATTTTTTTTAATAATAATTAATAGTTAAATAGTGCATTGTAATGTATTAATGTTGTATCGATAGTGTATAAATATGTATGAACATGTATATATGATGTATAAATAGTTACATAATTCGTTATTTAATGTATAAATAATGTATCAATATTATATAAATAGTTATGTAGTGTACATGTAATGTATCAATATTGCATAAATCATATATGAATATTATATAAATGAAACATAAACATGTATAAATAATATACAAATAAGTATGTAGTATATATATAAAATATCAATATTACTCGAGTAGTTTCTTGAAAACTTGCTTCAGATATGAAACTTTGAGTATTGAGAGATGCTATTGTTATTCTCGGTAACAAATCGCGCTTAGCCATTAATTAAAAAATGAAAGTAGTAATGAGACCTCGGTACGGAGTTGCGTCAGCTGTGGATATTGACTAGGCTAAGGGACGGACTTCATCTCTTCTATTTTTTTTAAACAAATATTATGAATTATCATCTGATATAAATTTTTTTTTAAAATATAATATTTTTATATATATATTTTTAATATAATAGCAATCACAAAATTCAAGAAGATATATTTGGCATTACTCATTAGGAGTTTCGTGCCACCTCTTCTTACAAGTAAAGGCATTCGGTTTACGTATTTCCATCGTATCCACGTGTCATTTGGGTGGCAATATTTTGGACAAATATGAAATTTAAATTTAAATTTTTAAAAAAATTTATGAGGTAGAAATAATATTTTTTGGCACGAAATCAATTATTAAAAAAAATAAATTAAAATAATAAAGTGACAAGATAAACATAATCATTCCAACTAGTTTGAGAAATACACTACTAACGATTCGGTGCTTAAATTAAGGAGAAAAGTCTAAAAAAAATTAATGAATCAACAGATTTGTGTCCACATTGTTTATCCATAAAATTTTTATTTCTTCATATTAAAAAAAATAATATGTTCTTAGTTTTAATTTGTTTATTTCATTTTTTAAAATTATTATTTTAATTTTTTATATAATAAATTTAAGACTATAAAATTTGATACATTTAATATATATTTAATTTTATACTATAACATTCATTTTAAAAATAAAATCATGTGGATTCAAAATATAACAAATAAATTGATAGAAAATAAATAAATAATACAACTTAATGGGGGGAAAAGGAAATAGTAGCTTACGTCGAATTCTTTAAAAATACACTATTTTTAATAAATTCAATACATATTTTTAAATATTTTTTAAGAGTTCGAACAACATAAAATAAGAGACTAACACATATATAATACTTTTAAATTAATGAGTGATTATTGAAATACTTTTTGCTTAGATATTATTTTACTATTATTACTTTATATGACTTTATTAATATCTCTATTGCTTTTTTTTTGTTTATAACTATTTTATTACTTGCCCAATTTATATTAAATGATTGGTGTGAAAATATAAAACTGTTAAAATAATTTAATATGAATATTTGAATGTGAATGCTCATTTTGGTAAGAAAAAGAAATTCATTTAGAGGTTCAAAATAAAAATATTTAAATTAATTAATTCAAAAATAAATTTCATAAATAAGATAAATTATTTATTATTATTATTATTCTAATATAATATAAAATCTGAATTAATCAGATCAGTAAACACCAAAATATTAAAACTAAAAAATAAACAAAAACAACATAAAGTACAACTAGTCCTTTTTTATTTAAACTTTTACAAAAAAAAAAGTAAAACTCAAAGCACCCGTCGTCATTTCTGAAAAGAACATTTTCTTCTATTAACAGTTTCTGGTGCAGAAGCAACGCTGACGGAATCCATGACACGCGCCACCAGTGAAGCCTTCAGTTTTGCAAACGGACCCACAATTGGTATCACTAACACATCTCCCTTTGAAATGATGGCTCTGCGACTCGCAAGTTCTTGCCTCTACACCTCTTATTATTTGTCCTGCATGTTTGCATCACAAATTCAATATTTATTATTTTTATATATACGTATATATCGAACATAAGAAAATAAAAAAATCGTAAATATTAGACAAACCAATGGCCAAAAGCATCATTGATACAAGGAAGAAAGTTGCAAACAAACGCATGGAGTAATTTGCCATTTTTTTTAGAGAGAGAGAGATAATTTTTAGAGAGAGAAAGGGAAAATGAGAAGTTTGAGGGGGAGTAGTAGTAGAAGGGGTCCTTTTATAGATGATTAATTACCGGGTCGGGTTGAGTTGGTTATCGGGCTGGGAAAACCATGAGATTCAATTGGTTTGGCTTTTTTAGAGGCAAAATTTGAGAAGGAATTTTCATAAATAGCTAACTGATAAATAAAATATAATAGTCTAAGCTATAATTTGAAATTATGAGAGATGTGTAAAAATCGAATTCAAAAAAATATTATTGATTTATTGTTATTGAATTATTGGATTAACAAATTTTTAATATTGCTAAATAGTGTCCAACAAGCGCAGTCTTTGTTATTTAATAGGCTACAATTTTTAAACGTTGCATGCAAGGTGACATTTGAAAATTGTAGGTTTCATTTGGCCACCCCATTAAAGTGTTGCCTAAAGTTCAAAGTGTAACCTTTGATAAAATATCGCACTTTTTGATAGTTTAGATCACATTTTTTAAAGATGGTTGAAAGTCTTTGATATTTTGTACTAGATTTGTTGGGGTGCGCCAGGCCAAGGTAATAGTGCAACACCAAGGCGACGCTTGAAGGCCCCAATAG